>JANHFX010026686.1:0-30697 GCA_027560015.1 Chloroceryle amazona | reverse complement strand
TTCAAGAACATCTTGTCATTCCACTCTAGTGCAGTTCCCAAGTGATTTTCATAGGCAGAGCCTGCTCACCCAGCCCAGCTTGGTGAGCTCAGCTTGGTGAGCTCAGCTTGCTCAGCTTGGGCTGGCTGCATTACAGAGACCAGCTCTTGCACTGAGAGGTATTTGTTATGCTCTTTGGGAATGCTCACTGCCCAGTCCTCAGGTCCAGCTACATTCCAAACTACTTAGGTTCAATCCAACACACTAAAAAGCTGAAGACCAAACTCAGCAGCTGTGTTCTTTAATATATGCAGCCTTGCTGCCTTCACTGTCTCTGCTCAGAGACTGCACCGTTCAATGATACTGGCCTATCTGAGATGTCAAATGAGGAATAACCACCCAAGTCCTGTCCAGTCAAGATCATCCCTTGGGCCCTTCCTTTATTGGAGCTCTTGATAAACAGCAATACCTACAGATGTGTCACTTCCAATGAACTTAAATGATAACAGTGCTTCACACCACTCTTCCCTCCTGGGAGGTTTCAAAGGGCATCGATCTGACTCATTGCCCTACCTGTGCTCCAGGCTCCACTCGCTGTCTGAGAGCTGGAAATCTGTTCTCCTCTCTGGTCAACTCTAATCTATGCTTAGGTCTCCTTTTGCCTCCACTTCTGAGCCTAACAGCTCCCACAGTTGTAGCACAGCAGGGCTGAGGCCAGAGATTTGCGTTAGAGCTTTTTAGTCAGCATGGGAGCATATGCCCTTTCTTTAAAACACTTCAACATTTTTGTGACATATTGCAACTAATCAGTAGTAGGTCTGTATTAGGGACAATAGTGTCAGTAAAATAAGCTAGAAATATATGTGCAATTGATATAGATCACATTTTAAAGTCAGAATCCAGAAATTCTCCAAAATAAAAATACATCACTTTTTCTGAAGACTGTCATCAAAATCAGTACTTTTTAATAGTTTGGTTTGAATGAAATCCCTATTTCTCATGAGGAAAACCCTTCCAAGCCTGTCTTATTCGGATGTGTCTTAGCTGGTCAAGATGTTGCTTCACGCGTCTTTCATTTGAACATGCGAGAAGATAGGGCAGTCAAAAACCAGACTGCCTTACAGATACAGTTACGTGTAAGATCTGATGTAGGGATCAAGTGCATAGGTATATAGGTGTCACATCTGTTCAAAACCAGCAGGTTTGGGGATTTCTTATGGATGTGTTCACTGCTGCAGTTGAGATATGGTTGTGCATTTCAGCATAAGTAATGCACAAAAATAGAGAATTTAGGAAGAGTTAAGCCAGTAACCTAAATTACAATTCAATCATTTTTGATTGAACTGTAATATTTGTTATGTATGTATTATAGGTAAATATTTTTAATTATTATTATTTTCACTGGGAAAAAAAATAAATAAATCAGATCTCCAACAGACCAGTGCCCACTAAGGGAACACTGACGAAAGAGGATATTGCCATTTTCCGCAGCATCCAATGTTTTCTTAGAGGGTCTTCTACCCAATAACAAACCCAGAGCCACACCACTGCCATCATATGACTAACTTCCAAGCTGCTGTGAGCACATAGTTACCAGTACCTCAGCTGGCAAGTTTTCAGCTATATACACATGCATGAGTTGTGCCTCATCTTTGACACTAATATATACATAAAATATAAACATACTTCTCGCTCTTGTTATCCCGAGAGATGTAACAATGCTACTGCTTCACAAGGACAATATATTCAAATCATACTTTTTTTATGTTCATTGATGTCCTGTTACCTCCTCCCTAAGTCAAATCTATGTGAATAGCAAGGACCTGCACAGATCTCCAATTACACCAGAGGTCTGGTAGGCATCATGTAGGGTGGTCCTCTTTTGCAGTCCCCTGCCTCCAAGTCCCAGGGCAGCTCCCACAGAAGCCACAGAGGAACAGGCAAAAGACAGAAGAAAAAGCACAGAAATTCTGGTTTCTTTCCCAGCTTTTTCTTTTAGGTGGTCCTAGACAAGCAATTTGACCTTTCCTCTTCACAAACCTCACCTACTTCTTTTTTCCCTTCTTTTTTAACATCAATTTACTAAGGAATGATTCCATACACTACTTCCCCATTTAAAAAAATTATTTGGGGAATATAAGCAGTATATTATTGGACACATACAGGAAGGAGCTCAAGGAATTTAGCTGTAAATGCCACTGAGCTATCAAATTCGCAGATGACCACACAAGCATCAACTGTGGTTTCTGACCAGCCTCAGTGAACAAACCTGCCTTCAGCTCCAAGGATTTCTCCTATATTACCTTGAGGAGAAAGGTACTCAGGGGCATTCTGATCCTGACAGCCAGACTGGCAGGATGGAAGCAGCAGGAAAGACCAGAAGATCAAACACATGCCTGTGAAGACACACCAGAGGTTTGGAAAACTCAGTGCCTTTTTTCTCAAGTACTAAGGCAACTGAAAAGAAATGAAAATCCACCTAAGAGACTACCAAGTCCAAGAAAGGCTTCTGAAAAAAATGCTGCAGCCAAGCAGACGCTGAGGTCTGCCAGCTGCTTTACAGATTGAAGCCTGGTTTTAACCTGCAGCTCAAATTTCTACACCTACCAATGAACTGCTTCTTCCTTTCTGATAAAGGCCTCTGTCAAATACTCAAAGCTAAACCTAGTCCATTGTATGCACTCAGGTTACTTTGCTGATCAAATTCCATGAATAAGAGGAGGAAGATCATACCTCAGAGCAAAATCCTAGGAGAAAAGTACCCCTTTCCTCCTTGGCCTACATTACAAACCTCAGACCAGTTTAGTTACAAACACACCTGCTGTGTGTAATAAGCAGGTAGAGTTGTGCTGACAAGAGTTAACAATAAAAGGAAGACAAAATTACCTACACTTTTGGTACCTTAGAACCACAAACCACTCACCAGCTTTGGGCTAATTAAATACTCAAATACAACCCAAACAACTTTCTCCTCTGTTGTCCTGCTTTTTATGCAATGATTCACGCAGGAACAAAGAAAGTGCAAACTCTGCCATTCTGCTCTGCTGGCCTTTTATACTCTCTTTGCTTTTCCTGACAGCACAAGGTCGAGGCGAGTCTTGAGCACAGAGGGTGAAAGAGGCAGACTGGAACCAGCAGTCGCAGCAGGGAGAGTGCCAATGCAGACAGGTAAGCGGAGGTGGGTCACTGCACAATGAAAAGCATCTGATCAGCATCTGAGGTTCATGACAGAGGGCATTTGGGAGAAATCAGTGGAGCACACAGGACAGATACAAAAAAACAAGAGTCAAAACTCTCCTTCTCCCATTGCTTCTACCAGCACCCTGCAGTGAAGCATCTGCTGTGTCACCCAACAAGGAAGAGTCTATGCTACTGCTTGGGCTCTGTCCTACCAGCACAGCTTCAGCCTGGCCTAGGAAGGGTCTGAGTACTAATAGTGTGGCACTACACAAAGCAGCAGGAAACTGGGAGACTTCATTTGAGAAGAAAGATGAGGAACAATCCTCAGAGATGGCCACTAAACAAGGAAAGACACCTTAATTTCTAGCAGCAAGCCTAGCTGGAAAACTGTCAATCAAACCATGTCATCCTACTGCATGCTCATGAATTACCATCATTTACCTGTCCTGATAAAATATTTATATGTCTCTATCACTGTCATATAGAAGCATAAGGGTTTCTTAATACCTAGAGTGCAGGAAGCCACACTGGCTACATATTTCATGTATTTACATGGCAACTGAGACACAGAAGGTAACCTGCAAAGAAGGGTCAATTGATTCACTCGAGTCCTTTAGTCTAACAGCAAATCACCCTGGGGATGCAGGAAGCCTGTGGCAGAAATGAAAATCAGTCTCTTAGGCACCAATACTCCTATGACCAGACCTTCCAAATTCCCAGTGTGCTTTCTTCACACCTTATACCTTGGTCTCCTCTCAGGATAATGAGGTAAGCAAGTATTACATGCAGGAGGAGCTTGGACAGCTGACATAGCATGGCTGGCAACGGTGTCAGAAACACAGAATGTGAACCCAGTGTACTTAGGTCCCAGCCCCATCTCAGAGCAAACACATCCACATACAAACCAGCTCTGCTTCAAGTAGTCTGTCCTCCCTACCTCTCCACATTTACCCCTCTCAGTTCTTGGGCTGGTTTGCATCCAGGTGGCAGCCTCTGGACCTGCTCACAGACAGAAGAAGGGCAAATGCTTTGGTCTGCAGGGTAGATTTGCAATGGCAGTGAGTCTGTCTGCAATGAAGGATTCTGGGAGAGAGACACACATACACCCAAAAGTCACATTGCTGTCACCGGACAGCAACAACGCAGCAGTTGCCTTGCTCTTCATAGGCAGAGAAAGAAGCTTTGCTATCCATCAAGTTTAAAGTGGGGCAGCAAAGGAACAAGAGATAAAGAGATATCAGAAGCTGGCCCAGGACAGGTGGCCACTCTACCATTTCATCACATGGATTACCACCTTCTCCTGCATCTGGGAGCACTCAGTGCTGAGGTTGACATGCAGAGGCTCATCTTCTCTTAGTAGTGCCAGAGTGTGCCAGACAGATGCGCTCCTCCTCTGCTTCCTTCCCTGTAGTTTTGTCACGTCATTTCCAGCATCCTCAAGGTATCTGGGAGGATTATCTCCCTCTGTTTTCCACCAAAACTTAACAAAAATTACCCTGTGGCAAATGACCCCCACATCTCCATCCTGGAATAAAGATGAAAGCGAGGCTACAGTGTGTGCTGTCTTGCTCAGGGCTATATTTACTGCTGATTGACCTCCATGACAAGCTGCTTAGCTCAGCAGAAGCCTGTACAGGAATAATAGATCAACCTTTCTTTTGTTTGTTTTAATTTTGTTTTCCCTTTTTCTTTTTAAGGACAAAACCAAAGGAAAATAAGCCTTCCTTCAGAAATCAAATTATCTTCTGACCATAAGTGGGAAAGAGAAATTTTTGAATTTTTGACTCTGCTTACTTTCATAATTATTACTAGCTACTTTTATTTCAATCTTTATTTAGTAACACCCCGAAATTCCAGTTTGGATCCTATCTGTGCACACTTTGGGACATAGCAGGAGTCAGCAGGCTGGTCTATGAGCTAAGAGAGGAAGCCTGGTATCCAGTCTCCAGCTTCATTTGGTCCTCCAGAAGCTCACTCAGTGCATTCAAATCTACTCTCTGCAATAGCCCAAGATGTGTTCTCTTATACTGTCAGGCAGATAAAACCAAGTCAGAACAGCTGCTGTAAACAGCCTATGTGAACTATGGGTTACTCTTTTATAAAGTAGCAATTTCATCCTGTTTTTTTTCCCTGAGCCCTACCCCCTTCTTGCCCACAAACTGTTCTCACTCTTCACCAGTTCTACCTCACACCAAATGGCAATCTCCTTTCTGTCCAACCACGGTTTGCTTCATTTTGGCAGAGGAAATGCCCAAGGTTTGCTTAACCAAGGGCTATCACTTGTCTGTTGCCTGAGGTCTGCAGCTGATCTGCAATCAAGCAGAAAAGGATTGTAGCCTCATGGTCATCTATAACACATGAGAGTGAAACAAGAAGAATATAGCTGTCAGCACAGAATGCAGCTAGACTGTTTGAATCAATGGCACACTCCATACAGGAGTCTGTGATCTCCCTGTGGCTCCCCTGCATTAAAAGCAGGGGAGGGTATGAAACAAATCCAGCTAGGTCTGGAGCTGCAAGCAGTTCAGACTTAGTGAGGGGAGATGGGTCCTAGGCCATTTCTGTGAAGGTGTGTAGGATCTAAAATTCCATGGTTCCTGTTCAGTTTTAGTATTTATTACTAAGAATAACAGTGCTTAAACTGCATGCTGGAGTTTCACAGCACTTTATAAACAATAATTAATATCTTAACACATCGTCCTTCTCTGTGCTTATCTGGCAACGCATCAAAAAGATTGCAACCAGATGGGAAAAAGATTGCTATTTATAAATTCAACCAAAGGAACTTAAACCAGGAAGAATGAGCAAGAGATGGAGAAAAACAAACTACTGCAAAACTAAGTTAAAAGCAGAGCTTTTACCAGCTTTCTGCTCAATGGCCAGAGCTGAGGCAGAAGTGACATAAACCAGCAGATTTTCCCATTGTAATACATACTCCACAGCCCTTGGAGACCATCAGTTCTAGAGTTTTGAACTGGTGAGTGAAGATCTGACTCCTCCAAACTGTGTCCCAGAACTGCCTGCTGTTTGCTCTAGAACAGCAGAGCCAAACGGAGGCTCGGCAGCTGTGTATCGCTGGTGAATTCCATGACAACCAATTTATATTCACCTATCAAGGAATATGAAAGTGGAAGCAAATATTATGGTCATGTTCATTTGTTTCTGATTACAAAATGTATGTAAATGCATATGCAAATTAAATGCACCCATCAGGCTCGTGGCAAAATGCCAAATTTGCCCTTAGTGGTACAAAGTTTGGGGTGGCCGGCGGGGAGAGACAGTGATTGCAAGCAAGACTAGGCAGTTCCTTTAGATGAAGCCAAAACTGGGCTGCTCAAAAAGGGGCAGGTGGAGGATAAATCCTGCAGTAACTTGTCGCTTTAAACGAAGCTGAGGGGCTATAGAAAAATCTGTTCCCACTGCAGTTAGAAGTGTGATAATTACAGAGCAACGGGCTCTTCTGTCATTCAGCAGGCAGCATCCCCAGGAAATCTTGCTCTGTAATCAAGGGAAGAGGTGCAATCAAGCCCCTATTCAGGCTTCGTTTAGAAACAGCCCCTGCAGGCAACACAAAGGCTTCAGCATGGTGCTTTATGAAGCTGGTGATCACATCAACGTCTTGGTTCTGCAACTACAAGCAGAGTTAATGTAATTTCTAAGTACATCTTCTGTTCACCTTTCCTCACAAAGTCCAGAAGGTGTCTACAGAGAGGAGTGAGGTCTTTGGCCAAAACATTCTTGTACATAAAATGTCTCACTCACACTGACCACATTAGTGAGCTCACTCTCTACGCCACAATGTTGGAGGAAGAGAGAATTTCCAGCCGACTAAGTCAGGCAGCACGATCCTGAATGAGCAGCTATGAACATGGCTGCTGCAGCAGCAGTTTACAAATTTTGCATGAGGAAGGTTTTGTTTGGTTTCTTTTTTCCAGTGAACAGGAACATATCTGTGCTGCTTAGATTCTACAGGATCCTCATTCTCTTGGCAGCAGCCTGATCCCACAGAGACTGATGAGGTTTATTAGAGGGGAAGGTGTCCCTGACTTCAGCTTTCATGTCTAATGCTACCATTGCCCAGAAACGTACAAATTAATTGCTACTCAAATCAGCCATCCTTTATACCCTACAGAGCTGTCAGATTCAATGAACCAGTTTACTCCAACTGTAATAAAAATAGCATCACATTTCATTTTAAAAAGCCGGATCTTCCAAAGTGTGCATGCATTTGCACTCCCACTGTACACTCTCAGACACGGAAATTGTGGTTCTTCTCACGGGCCAGAAATAACCTGCTCAGCTACTCATCTGGGCACATAGCTACGAGGACATACACAGTCCTGCTGATGTGAAGTGCCAAAAAAATCTTTCTGCACATGTGGGGCACATTCAGAACATGATTTACAGTTTTGTCTCAGTATGGAATGGATGTTCTCTGTTGAGGTTCACCATAACTGGAACTGCACTTTGCATTACAGCAACACCTAATGCTGTACATGGAGCTTCATTCCATCACCATATAGAATCAGCAGGTTGCACTCCCTATTTATTTCCCACAGAATTAATAAGAACAGAATAAATACGTTTGTTGTGTTTTTTACCATCTGCAGACACAGGTATCAGTCAATAGCCAAGTAACGGCCTGGACACTGTCAAGAGAACTCATTATTAAAAAGGTACACATTGCATTTAGCTGTTCAAACAAAAGTTGTTATTGACTGGATCCCAGTAAAAGAGACAACTCCAGTGACAAAATGAAAATACACAGATTACAGCCCAGTAAATATGGTAATGGAGTTAAGGATCCCTCTGAAAAGGAAGGTGCTGATATCCAGCTGAAAGAGCATGTTATTTTAACAAATGAGACTGGGAATAAAATAACCACGTTACTTCTGCAAATATCCAGAGGCGGGATAAGGAAACAAATCAAAAGAGAAAATTCTGAGAACAAACATCTCAAACTCTTGGGAAAAAAAGTGAACAAAGAAAATACAAGTTGGTTACTGGCCAATCAAGCCACGGGCAGGAAGAGCCTGCATGAAGTTCTGCCGTTCCTACCACATCCTACTGTTCATCAGCGGAGGTTCTGCCACACTCGCAGAATTGAAAGTGATCTTCTTTGGAGTTTACTACATTTTTCAAAGCTCCATAAAAAGGTAAGTACATTTAACTCGGTTTCTGCTTTGTTTCCTTGACATTTTTCTTTGCCTGCTTGTTTCCACTCGCTAACCAGCTCTTCTGCCGTTTTCCCCTTCTTTCCACAATCGGCACAGACACTGTAACATTTTTGGGTAACAGCATTTAATGTGCAGAGATCACCACTGCTGCAGCATAAAGGAGGCAGAAAACAAAGCTGGTTATAAAATTTCAAAATAAACCAAATAGACACCATGAAGTCATACAAGAGAAAATAGAAAAATCAGACAGGGCAACGACTGTGTGGGGAAATCTCTACATTTGTTCCTTTGGAAAAGTTCTGTGTACAACATCTTTTGTGTGAGTGAACAGATCATAGCTGTGCGGATTATTAGTGAGTTAAAAATGTTTACTAAAAAAGGTATATCCTGACAAACTTCTCTGCTCACCCTTAATAGAAGGTTGGGCTGGAAACTGATGAATCACTATGAAGAACAAACCGCAATGGTGACGCATGACTTCAGAATGTAACAATAGCACTGCTTGATCTGTGATGTCTACAAAAGAAATATCCATGGATTTGTGAGAAGATGGATTTGATATTGTTCCACCCACACAGGAAATGCAAAAAATCAACCATCTGAGTCCTAGTCAGAGCTCTCACAATTGCCCCATAGGTACATGGAAGCCTCACTCATGGCATATTCTCAAGATGTTCACTGAAAACCATATGCTGTTGATGTCTTGAGCAGCCCCCCATGGAGTCTGGATCCATTAGCCCAGCAGTAGAAGGAGACTTGTATCATTATGTTTCAGGGTCCACATGCCTGTGTGGCTCTTGCAATTTTCCCTCACCCAGACCTGGCATTTAGACACAAGGTGAGTGTACGAGGACTGGGCCAGCTACTGAAGTGCCTAATCACACCCAGCAGTCTCTCCAGCTCCACATAACTCATGGTTCAAGCACAGAAAATAGTTCTGGCTCATTATTGGTTTGGACCTGATCAGTGTGGAGCAAATAGCAAGGAAGAATTCTGTTCAGCATTGCACAGGTTCACACCTCCTAGCTAATGGTCATGTACTGCTACTGGATATAAAGCCAGATTTTTAAGGTGCTTTTAATGACAACAGAAATTAATGCATCTATGGATGTTATGTTTATTTTCCAAACTTTTTCATCCTATAAAAACATCTTTGCTTCTCCACCTATATTCTAAATGTAGAGCTGTATTTACATAGTATTTCTATAGGGTTTTTTGCTTACGTAGCCACAGTATAAAGACTTTTATTTTCAGCACTTCTCACATTCTACATGCTAAATTCTGGTTAATCTAATTTCATTGAAAAAAAAAAGTTAAACAAATCTAGTTGTGGTATTATTGCATGCACTTCCATTCTGACAAGATTTCTTTTTTTTTGTTGTTTTTTTTTTCTTGAGATTGGACACTTCTTGTCCAGGTTTCACAAGTTTGGCTTAAGCTCAAACTATGGTATTTAAACCCAAATGTCATAGGAAATGCTGTGGTAAGTTTCTCAAAGTCACACTGGGATTTCCAGTTTACTTACTTAAGTGTCTTGCACATAGAGAGTTAGTTACCATCACACTGCTAAAGACCAAGGGAAAAACCCTGAAATATACATTATCATGTGGTTTGCACGACTTAAAACTTCTGGAGTCAAAGTTTCAAAGAGACTATGAAACAATGTAAATACATTCAAGTCTCTCTCCCCTTTGCAATACCAAGTAAGACTGTTCAGCAGGTCCCAAAGAAATTAATCAAAGACGCTGCTGAAACAATCAAGGCGCCGTTCAGCAATTAGCATGTAAGCAACAAGGACGAGTGTGGGGCTTCCACAGACCAACACCAGCTAACATGTAAGATGGTCTAACTTCTGGATGGTCTAACTTCTCCCACGCCCCATCAATCAGTTATGTAAACTGTGTATACATGGCTCCTGTGTACCAACACTTCACTCAGTTTTCAGGCACAAAGGGTAGCGGAATTTACCCAGACAGCAAAGATAACTTCTTACCGCTGCTTTTGCCAACACTAAGATAGTGGAGCTCTGTATTCACTGATTTACCTTCTCTACCCTTATTGATAAAGTTGCTGATGAAAATCTGCCCATGCTACAACTGCAGCACACTTTCAGAAAGGCACTTCTTGGAACTTCTCATGCTCTCTGTCTACTCCCATTTCATTACTTCCAGCTGGAAAAAGAATGGTGGAACTTTAATTCCTCTGATAGCCACCATCAGGACTAAGAGCTCAGACATAGCCCTACTAAGTGACAAATTAACTCTTTGGGTTATGCAAAGATCAATGGGAAGCATGGAGGTATTCTCTTACCTTCAGAACACAGCCTGCCAACATATCCAGTGGCTGAGCAGTCACAGTGTGGCTCGCCATCCAGAAGGAAGCAAGTGCCACCATTTTCACAGGGGTTTTCTGCACAAAACCCTTCCATTTCCAGTCGGACCCCTTGACTGCCCAGGAGCTGTGGCTCAGAGTTGCCGTATTTCAGATCCAGGATAAATCCTTGAAAGGGAGGCTCACCCAGAACGCCATCAAGGGTCAAGGCAGCAGGACGGATGTCCAGTGGGACTCCACCAACAAAAAGGTCACTGACGATATTCATATACTGGCGCTGTGGACGTACCTCGCCCGGCTTGGCTTCCCCATCCAGCACGAGCACCGTCCGAAGGTGATTACGGCTGACCATCAGGAAGTGCCAGTTGCTGTCGTTGACCTGCTTGTCTGTGATAACTGTAGTTTCTGCACAGTCCACACTGAACTGGAGCTGGATGCGCCCATCAACAAGAGACAGACAGAGGAAGTCACAGACACCACCATCATCAAAGTAGAGGAGCAGCCCAGCAGAGACGTTGGTCTTGAACTGGAAGCTGAGTTCGCTCCTAGTGCTGGCATCCCAGCGGAGGTAGCGGGCCCACTGGTTGGGGATGCCCATGAACTCCAGACCCAAACAGAGACCCAGCAACGAGCACAGCAGCAAACTCACCTTCAAGGTGAAGTAGACAGAATGCAGAGCGAAGCCCATTATTTCAAGAATCTACTCTTCCCTAGGAGAAAAACAAAAGCCACGCTACTGAGAGAAGAACCCCAGTAGTTAACACCAAATGTTAAATCCAGTGGGAAGAGGAGGAGAGCAAAGACAGTAACAGACAGGAAGAGTAAGTGGAAAGTGAGAAAGCAAGTGCACGTGACCCAGAGGAAAAGTCTTCTCCCCAAGGAAAGATCACAATTATCCTTTAGGATCCAGAGGCTTTTTATCTCAGAAGGACAGTGTATATGAAGTGACTTTTCCAGCCAGTGTACTTTTGTGAAGGGCAAAATAGCCCACAGCGATCTGATTTGGTAGAACACAAAGGTGACACTGGTTCTTCCAGGAAGGAAAGGAAAAGCAGAGCTGAAGCCCAAGCCTCAAATATTGGTTTCCTGGAAGTGATAACAATATTGACGGAGGTGGCAGTGAGATGGAGTAGGGAGTGAATTCATAAAGCACGTGATCCTCGAGAGGGCAAAAATAAAGTCAATCTTCATGATGCACTGGAGGCTTCCCAGCCCATAATTCACTGCTTGGCACTCACAGAGCTTGCAGGACCTATAAGGTCAAGAGAAGAAAAGAAAGGAAAAGATTAGTCCTACAACTCACCATAGCTTTACCATGAAGCTTATTAAGGTCTTGTCCAGTAAACCATTAACATTTCTAGATACTTGGGCCACTTCTTCATGCCTGCGGTTGGCTATGTAGTCCTCCAAAGCAGCAAGGACATCTATGTCCTCAAAACTAGGAGGACCAAATACAGAACTCATCAAATATACCAAATTATTTAACTCCTTTGGTGGCTGCACTCCAATTGACTTTACTGAGAGGAATGTTGCTGAAGCCTCCTCAGTAACAATTACCTCTCAACAAAAATGCTTAGAGCAAAGACCAGAGTTCCTCAGAGTTTAAAACCCGATACAGAGCAAGAGAAGATGTTAACTAAACTTCCCATTCTGCTGCTTTCATTATGCTTCCTAGCACACCAAGCAAGCATTAGAGAAGACAACCCTGCTGTCGGCCTGTCATGCAATAGCTGCTTTTACTTTACATGTCTTGCACACTTCAGAGACTTTAACAGGGACCTTTGCAACCTGGAAACATGTGCTATGCAAATGATATATGGCAACCTGCAGCTTAGATGATAGGAAACTTGTAGCTTAGAGGATAAGAATTGTTTTAGCACTTAACCACTTACCCCTGGTCTGCTGGTTTGGCAAAAAGGCCAAATTCAGCCCGAGCTAAGAGCGAGCAATCCCAGCTGCCTTCAGTGTGCAGTTACACTTGTTAACACTGGGATTTAATTCACTTCTGACTATTTGGGTGACTATGTGAAAGACTGTATGCCTGGGGTAAGAAGATAGTTAAGATGACCGGTAAAACAGCATAAAGCTAGTCTTATACTTTGACATTGCTGCTTCAGAAAGTAAAATTTCCATTAACATAGGTGCTCGTTCACTGAGATGGGTTGGGCATGAGTACAGCTCTGGGAATGGATAACATTAGCACAGACACAAAGCAGGAAAGGAGATGATGAGAATCAAGACCTTCAACCTCCCAGAAGCCAGCAAGAACACAGATTTCACAAACTGAATCACAATTATCACGAGGGAGTATTTGCTTGGGAAAAGTGTCTCATGCTGTGGACAATGAGAGCTGCTGAGGCTGCTGTTGCTTCCAGGGGATGCCTTTCAATCCCACAGCCCACCTTGCACTGAAGGAGGACACCCACAGACACTGCAGAAATGGGTAGTGCAGAAAAGTTTCTGTTTGGTAAGGGCAGAGGCTGAGCCCAAGGAGACTCACTGGGGAACACAGGGGAGAGTTCACATAGCCACAGCCTCTGTCCTACTTGTCCCAAGGACCTGCAGAAGCCGCAGGTCTCCAGAGCTACCAGTCTGGCCAATTTAGCCAGCATGAAAAACAAGTCCCTTAGAAAACAAAAGGGATCAATTAAAAGAAAACCTGCAAGTTGGAGAGAAACATGAGCTTCCAGTGCCCAGTGGAAACCAGGCCTGTTCCCTGCAGCTGCCTGAATGGAGCATGTTAGCTATACTGATAAAAAAACACAAATAAAATCAAGTCAAAACCAGAGGGAAGATAATTCCTTTTAATTGTTTACAGCTTGGCTCAGAAGAATGGAAGAAAGAAGAAGGAGGTGTTAGGAGAGGTATAAAATGAAAAAAACAACATCTCCAAATGTTCAAATCATCTGTCTTCCCAATAATCATGATTTTGTCTCAATTAATGGGGTTTTGGGGGAACTTTGAAAATCACCTGAAAAAAAAATGTGGCTCCTGTCCATTTACCTTCTTCCTCTGTGGTCCCTAGTGGCTCCACTGAAATAGCCCATGATTTATGGAGAAGGAGAACAGAAAGGGAGGTAGGAGAGAAAGTGATGACCCAAGCCTGGAATTATTGATGAGATGGGAATAGGAATATAATAATGTGTGTAAATTAGCCACTGATATGCTCCCAGCAGCTCGCGGTTCCCCGGAACTGTTACCACCACTGTAGCAAAATTCACTATTCCATCAGATAGCTCTGTGCTCAGCCTGAGCAGGGGAGGGAAGCAAGCCCAGCATGGCACCAACCACCCACAGAGACCCCAATGCAGAGGGTTTTTTGCCCCACTTTTGATTTTTCTAGGCAGGGTGGGTTGCACTCTCCACATCAGATGGAGCCCTCAGACCTACTACTCTTCTCTCCCTGTTTTAGAAGACTAACTCTTTGAAAACCGATGAAAGATACTTTAAATCACAGCAGCAGGTGTGAACACTATAGATAACCACAGCTGAGATGCCTATGTCCATCCACAGCCCAAATGCCTGTCCAAAAAGCCTACCAATGTCTCCCAACCCCAGGCTGCTGCAATTCTGGTTTAGACACACAAAGAAATCTCAGTCTCTATGGGTCGCTCCAGTCCTTGCGATATTTCAAAGGCACAGTAAGGGGAGCACGCTACCTCTATGGTACAGATTTCTGTAACATCAATATATGTTCATTAGGAGAGGACAAAGGCCGCAGTTAACAAGGGGAACAAGTCAGAACTGGTTAAATAGGAATAGCACTGTTGACTGAGGGAAGCCAAGGCAATCCCTCTCTATCTGTTTTGACTGAAAGAAGTCAAAGTAACCCCTTTCTAGCTCTTTTGAGAGAAGACGGTACCAGTTCTGTTTCAGAAGAGGAAAAATATACAGAAAACATAAAATACAGGTGGTGTTGCCATTTAGGCACTGCAGCTCAGGTTTTGGGAAGGCTGCCCACACCCGGCCACTAGCAGAGTGGGGCCATCTGAGGCTCCTCCAGAGCTCTGTCAGAACCTGTCAGTCCTGCCCCACAGTGCTTCCCACTAATCCAGTTTTGTGTCTCCTGCAGTTCAGCCTGTGGGAGCAGAACTTCACCTTCAAGAAAAACTCAGAAGACCTGGTGTCCTTTTAAGCAGTGGCCAGGATCTGAATCCCATTCTTGAGAGTGTAAATCCTGACACAACAGATCTGCGCCTCACTCATTTCCCACGACGATCCTCCACGACACACTGACAACAAATAATTTTCTGTTCTTACCATTTTATTTTTAGTGTTAAGTACTACCCTAGCAGCCTCATACGGAACACCGCTACCATAGCAATACATTACAGTTTGGGACAGTAACTATAGAATCCCATCATATTTTCTTATCTATCTTATCTGTGAGAAATCTTAAACTTTGTCACAGCACGATCACATCTGACAAAAAAAAAGAGACTTTGCTTCTCCCAGTCACGAATTAGCAACAGTCTTATTCCAATTCCACCTATTGCTCACATGAAGGGGCAACATAATAAATATTTTCCATAGTACATTTTTAGCTTAATGTGGTTTAGCAGCATGAAGACATGAGAACCAGTCTGATGCAATCAGCCCTTCAACAAACCACTAGGTGAGGTCTTTGCAGATCATTTTAAATACTTGCTACCCTGAAGGAATGAGAGAACCAGCCAGTTATCTACACTGCACCTCCAGCAGCCTGCACCACCTTCCTGGCCTACCAGAAAGCTGAGACAGCAAGGAACGTCCATGCTGAAGAGACAGCTCAGCATCTCCCAGACACAAAATCAGCTGTAGCAAAGGCACCCACTTGCATTATTGAAATGTCCCACTCACAGGGCTGACAGAGCTGCACAGCTTCCCAAGGCAGGCAAGGGAGTCATCCCCACCACAGTGCTGTGGGCAAGTGCTACCACCACACACCTTCCCAAACTTGAGAGCAGCCTATTAATGCCAGGTCAGAGCCATCTTCTCAGCAGCCCACAGAGGAGGTCTCGCCCTCACTTTGGAGTGGCTCTCAACCACTTTTCAGCTGTATGTGGAAAGTGAGTGACATTATCTAATTGCCAAGTAATTTCCATAATTACTGCCTGGCACACTGTACGCAGGGTTAACATCTTTGCAAACGTCTCGCAATGCACCTGCTTAGGAAAGAGGGTGAGAAGCTGGGCACAGTGCTGCTCCACAGCTTACTTACCCAACTAACAAAGTTGCAGGAGGTGGGTTTGTTACTCCCCGCCTTCCCTCCTCCTCCACCTCTCTTGCTAATTGCTTGAGGAGGGACTTTTTTGTATTTGAAAGTGTAATTTTCAGCAATTCCTAGTGCAGAAAGAATAAATGAGGTAAATGAAGCCAAGGACAGGCTGGCTTCCCTCACAAACCCCTGCCACTGCAGCCCAGTGCAAGCCTGTGTAAGCCCTGTTATTCCACTAAGGATGCTGGACAAACAACCACTGACACAATCACGGGATACAGCCCACCCAGTCCACCACACCCTTCCACAACCAAAACTCTTCATTATGTCATGCTCAGGGTGTAAAGAGAAACATACAGTGGTCACCTATGACCCATGTATTTATACCCCTTGTGAACTCGCCCCTATTGTCACCCTCACAGTAAAATGGCAAAATCCAATGATTTGCTTTATTCCCCATGCCTTAATGAAGTGGAGGAGTTTTAGGAAGGGGTAAATAAGACCCTAACTTGGCTCTGTGTCTGTGTGTGTTCCTGCAGTTGGCCCAAAGCATATCAATCAGATCATTACAGCTCTACGATATATGCTGCTCGAAATGATCCTGTGAGATTCACGATCAATAATTGATATTAAAAGCCAAGCTTGCCAGCGGCACAGAAATAGGAAGTTAATAGTGTTTATTCGGTCTGTCTTCACTTATCCAGTTCTCTAGTGAGCAACGGGCTCCTTCTGGCTCATGCACCGAGTGTAGGTTTCCACCAACACTCGGATCTCTTAAGCAAAAATCTTTCTGACTGGTCTATCCCCAGCTGAATTGTGGCTAAAAAAGAAGGGAGAAAAAATAACAAAAAAAATCCTTTCTGATGAAAAACGCAGATGTGAAAACTGTGAGCTGCTACCACCACTGGGGGGAAAAAAAAAAGGAACACAAAAATCCTCACATCGCATAGTCTTCATGGCAAGGGTCTACGGTGAGAGGTTTACAGAGAACCGAGAGGGGACATGGAGGCTTTGAAATTCACGAGACTAGAGAAAACCACATGGTTTAAAAATAATTAAATCAATTTTGGGTTTAATTTCTCCAGCAGCATTTGCATCTCAGCTATAAATCTCAACACTGGCATCATCCCCTTGCTGGGATGGAGAGGACTCTGGGGTAGTGCCAGGAGAGATGAGCTGAAAGAGCTAGGCTGCGTATAGAAGCGGACAGCAACTCTGTGATTCGATTACCCAGGGCGAGTTTGGTGGCACTACCCTGCTCACAGGGGTTAGAGGTAAAGCAGGATGGCCTCTCCTTAGTGAAGAGGCTGGAAGTGCAATTGGAAAGGGGTGCTTTGCCTTGCAAAGAGCTGAACACACCTACGTCCTGCTGAATTTGGAAGTAGAATAGAATAGAATCCTAGAATAGATTGGGTTGGAAAAGACCTCCATGGGATGCAGCATCTTACATGACTGGCTGCAGGGAGAGAAGTGGAAGAGGAAACAGGGATTTAGGGCTTTATCTTAGATGTAGAGACACAAGAGGGCATGAAGGCCAGCAGCTTAAAACTGGGGATTGGGGGTGACACAGTGCACCTGGTGACTTCTCCTGGATGGTCTCCTGGGATATAGCATCCATGTCAGTCTCTAACATCACCGTGAGAACCACACGTGCCTTGGCTCCACCCCAAGACCAAGGACAAGACATAACCTCCTATGTCTGTTGGTTCCTCCTACCACTGATTTGTCTTGTAGGCTTAGTTTTTGCATTCCTCAGTGAGGATATGGATTTGCTCAATTCTGCTTATCTGAATTCAGCAAAGAGCTCCCTAGGAGACAGTGGCAAAAGGTCTGTATCAAAGCAAAAAGCAAAAAAAGAAGGAGGTCTAGGGTTGCAATCCAGAAGTGTCCTCTTAAAAGGAAAAAAAAAAAAGCTAGACTAAAAATCTAGAATCACTTTGACTTTGCTCCTCTTCAGTGGATTAAAATATGCACATGTGCTTACATACACTGTCAATCGTGATCTGTAGGTAGGTGTTTGGTTGTTTCCTGGTACCTGGGCACATGGTTTGCAGACAGGTTAAGCTCATTGCCCTTCTCCCTGTCCTCAGTTCTCACCTGGGGAGGTCAAGAATGACTGTTTATGCCAAGCCTACTCTTGCAGCTCACCTCCAGAAACAATGGGTGTTTCATAAACACAAACTATGTATCTATGCATGGGTGAGCTGAGCTCACATGCACTCATGAGACACACAGCTGAAATGCAACCAGTGGCCTCAGAAGAGATACGAGCAAGCTAGTAATGTGCTTAGTTCAACAAGAAGCATGGAACCATGGCAGCACAGTCTCAAACTTCAGAGCTATTAGGCTAGGAAGCCATCTGGCTGCTGGAAGAGTTAATATTTTATCATAATCACCCTTCGAGGTTCTTACCTCCTGGGCCTATTTAAACAAACTTAGTTCAGAACCAGAGCTCTTCAAATCTACACTGGAAGAAGAAGGGTTAAAAGAGCCACGAGGGACAGTGTCATTCCTCCCCTCTAGTGGGACATGTAGTCCACAAGAGTGACCTTTAACTAGCCTATCTAGCCCAAGCGCAGCATGAATGCAATTTACAGACCATTTCAGCTCTCCAGCTTTCTTAACACAAAGAAGAAAAATCAAAACCCAAGCACAATGGAAAAGAAAGAAAGAGAGAAAATAACCCTGCAGAGCAATCATGTCTGGGGCTGCTCTGATGGTTTTCTGTTCCCTTCCAGGACACAGAAATGACTCCCAGTGTGTTAATTACTCCCATTACTACAAACTCTCCACTAACAAGGACTAGCTAAAAGGAAGCATTGGCAGCAGCTGAGCAGCTATTGCTCTGTACTGTCACACAGGAGAAACCAGAGTCCCCTACCTCTGAGCTGGTGCTAACCAGGAGAGTGATTTCTGCAAAACTCAACAGTCTTTATTGTAATTCCCATTGCAACTGTGCTGGGAACACTGTCCTTCCCTCAATCCCACCATCGCTAAAAGAGAATGAAGAATACTTGCTTTTCTAAAGACTTTGAAGTTTGACAGTTGGAGAGCTCTGAATTATTGTCATTTATTTTACTCCTTCTATAGTTGGTCTGCCTCCTTCCACATATCCTCTCCTTTCTGCCACCAAGAAGCCTGGACAAATCTGTAGTGTTGTTTATTCTACTAAATCCTAATACATCAAATGCAAAGCCAGGAGCTGCATATATTACAGCAGGGTATGTTAGCAGGGAAGTCTGTGAATTCATAGTGCTGGTGTTACTAATAAACAGCAAAATTTCCAGATCTCATCTCTGACCCACAGACTGTATTTCTGTTTTCTTTTAGTACAACTCAAGTCTTTTTAAAATGTGCTCAGTTACTGAAAATTGAAATTTGAGCATGCCATCAATGCCTGAAAGTAATGAGGCTGCTTCCAAGAAGATTTTCCTACGACTAGCAGTCTAGAATGGGTTTACTTTTCAACAGAGTTGTATTTGATACTGCAGAAACAGGAAAATATTGGACATTCCTCAGATTGGTGACACAGCTGGAGTTGGGGGGGAGGCTCCCAACTACAAAATAAGCAGAGGAAAAAAGTCACTATTGCTCTGCCTTATCAGCTACATAGGGAAAAGTACAGAGTATATAAAGCAACACCAAAATAAAACTAACTAATGACCAACTAGTAACACCATGGTCTTCCTAGCTGTCTGTCCATCCACCTGCTTCTTCCTTTCATATGCATTTTTTAAGTTCTTCATAAGCAAGAACAGTTTCTTTACTGTTTGACAGCATCTAGCACAACAGTCAAGAACAGAGCTCCCAGACACGGCTCACATGCACATTAATAATTGTGACTGTCTGTACTTGAGCTAGCACTAAACCATCTTTACATTCCAGCTGGCATAGAGCAGTCCCTTTAAAAAACAAACAAACAAACTTCAGAAAAGCTACACTAAGAACAAAGTCTAAACTCATTCCTTCACTTACAGATCAGTCAATTTGCACTTTAACACATTTTTACACCCCTGAACCTGTTTTCCAGTAAGTCAGAGAAGTTTGCACATTTTTACATGTTGTGATAGTATGTTATGGAGAGGGGAGACAGATGGAATCAGTTTAGTTATTTTACTAAAACCATAACACACATAGAGGGGTACACTGCACCTATCATTAGTATGGCCACTAAATTCATTTAGGTCATTCCCTACAGTCTGGGGGATCATGGGAAGATAAGCGGCATCCACTTAAAAAGCAAATAGAAGGCCCGTGGACATCTGGAAATTTAGAGCGGATTTTCCCGTTATGTAACATGTAGCACTCTCTACATTTTATTGCAACTTGATAATCTCTGACAAAAATTTCTGCTTGGCTTCCCACAAAGCAAACGTGAATGCCCAAACCTGACAAACAGGTGGGATAAACCGTCCGCAGCGCAGGGAACATTCAGCTCAGTTCCTAAGCTCCTGAAATAGCTGATGCTCTGTTTAAATAGCTGATGTTCTGGACCAAATGGGAATACCTTTCAGGGAGCACAGTCAAACACTGGAATTGAGGTGGGAGGGATCCACAGCTCTCAGTAGCTGATGCTGACCAGCGTGAGGGACCAAAGACATTGGTGACCTGCTAAGTACTACAGCCACTGTGAGATGAGGTATCTGCTTTCTGAATCACATTCCTCCTTTACCACATGCTCCAGAAACATGTTGCTTTTTGTGGGTATATACAGAAAGGAAAGACTGGGAATCCCCTGCCATGGGAAATCACTGCATTCTTCCAGCTCTCTGTTCTTTTCATCTTCTGATATACAAAATCCCACCAAAATTCACTCCACTGCATTCCACTCCCCACTTCTACCTAAGAGCTACTGGGGGGATGTGAGCAGAAGTTACACACAGATAGCTTTCTCATTTCTAGTGTGCTGGGAATAGAAGTGGAACTCTTTGCCAAGATAGATTTCTAGAAAAAAAATTGTGTCAGTGTCTCAGCTGGAAAAGGGTAATATTTTAAATGGATCAGAGTGTTGAAAACTTTCCAGACCACCAAGGAAATGGCTTGTAGCTCTGCACAATGGGGTCCGTTTCTAAACTAACCAGCAATTATGGGTCAGGTAAGAAATACACCAGGCACACTATACCTGCAAGGACTCATTTCAGCCTGGCCTGTGCCTGCAGCACTACACGGTGACTTGTCAGTGTGCACCAAGCAATCCCACACCTAACCCAGCCAGCCTGCTGGCAAGGCTGGAATAACAAACCTGCCACTCTGCTGCAGCAGTGGCCTCACAGCTAAGGACTGAAACAGCTCTGGTGAAAGCTACATAGGCTGCCAAGCCCTAAAGACTCTCAGAGCAGAAATACAGTGCTTATGGCACAAACTTTTGAAAGGAAGGCTGTTGATCAGACAAATTTAGCCTTAAGAGTCCTGTGACTCCACGAGCTCAAAGAGTGGGAGGAGTTACACACAGGATGGGTTTTGTTATTGCTTTTTAATTCATGTACGTCTTCCTGGATTGTACTTCTGTCCTTCACACTCTTTTGCCCTCTAAGTTTTCTCTCTCATTATACCTCTTCCTCAGGGACTTGCTACTGTGAAATGTAGAAAGAAACATTAAGATGTGCAAAACAGGAGGATTTTTACAAACTTTAAGTATTAAGGATTCATCTGTTTATTTCTGTGGAACCACCTAAAGATGAAGTAATGACATTTCCCGGAGTAAAAATGCAAGTAGTCAAAAAGGCAGGCAATGAGAACATGTAACAAAGTCTAAGAGGAATCATCATATGTGTAGGGTGACAAAGAGGCAGACATTAGCTAAAACAAGAAGTCCAGACAGTACATCCTGGGCTGTCAGAAGTACTTGGGCATGACTGTGGGAAGGTGCAAGGAGAGCATAATTGCCTGATACATCTGTAAATGAACCTGGATAAAACCACTAGGGAATAGCGTAACAGGGAAAAACCCCTCACCACATGAGGAACAGACTGGGGGCACTGCATCAGCATTCTTCTGTTCTCTCCCTGGATTAAAGCTCATTTCTGAAAACCCCAAACCAAACAGCAGCCTACCAGGGCTACAGACCCAGGAAGCAAAGCCTGTCAGGCAGCTTAATACCTCATGTGAGCACAGGGGGAAAAACAAACAAACAAACAAAAACCTAACTCGCACCACTAGGGAAATTAATGCCTTGAAAATTATTTCAGATTTTCCAATGGAGCTTTTCAACACTATTGGAGAAGACACGTCTCTTTAAGCAGTGGTTGCTACATATTGATAAATCAATCGCACTTGGTAGATTCAAAAAGACCTAAAAGATACATATTCTCCTGCAAATGTTCCTTTAAAAGTCAGCTGGTCTTTTAAAGAGCTTCCAGCATTGGGACTCACAGTGCAGTGCCCTGGAAGACAATTGACATTCTGAGTGACTGGGCTGCGAATTCAAAATCCCAACTCAACCTGCTCAAGTCAGGATTCAAACTCATGTATTTTAAAAATAGGAAAGATTTAAAAAAAAAAAAAGAGAGTGAGGAAAATACTTTCATTCCTGCAGCTCCCCAGGACAGAATGGCGTAAGGTACAGATGCAATAGTGGGTCAGGGAATATCTCTGCACAGGATGTGTTTTGTGCTTTGCCATATTAAATACAAATCTCTGTACAGTTTGCAATACAGCTGACAAAGGACAATTGTTTGCTATGAAAGCCACTAGTGAAAATGAAAAAAAAATAAAATTATACTGAGGCATTTTGATGGAATTTTCCAGTTTTAACAAAATAAAAAGAAAAAGAAAAACAAACCAAACCAAACACAACAACAACATTCTAATTTACCTGGCTTTGGTTATGGCAACTTCCAGTCATTATCTGCTGTTTCTTTTTATTTCTTCTGGGAAAGGAACATTGAAAAGGAAAAGTGGGAAACCTGAGACATATATAAATAGCTTCATTCCTAGCAGTTGCATAACTTTTCATTTCAAATCAATTTTAAATATATTTCCCTCCCTTCCAACAACAAAAAACCCCTGAACATTCTGAATAATACATCCTTTCTGCTAACATTGTTTTCGCAGTCTGAAAAGCCATTATTTTGACAAAACCATTATGAGCAGATCTTGCTAACAGCACCCACATTTTCCCCTTCATACAAAACCCTGTGCTTAGCTCAGCATCTAACTTGAAAGTTCTGCATAGCTCCAGAGATCAGTGATGAGTCTTGCTCCTCTTTGGTATCAATTTTCCTCTCCCTCTTCCACATAAAGTTTTTTTGCTAGCTGACAGCAAACTGGAAGCTAATGAGCAATGCTGCAGGATTAGCCCCAATTTCTAAAATAAGCACCACAAACTCCCTCACCAGGAGCAGCAATAGTTCTTCTACAGTCCACCAGTAAGGCAAGCAAGGAAAGAACAAACAGCAAAACTCCTCTCTACACCTAAGGAGACACTTTGCCTATGATATAACTAAAACATGTGGGTGGAAAAAAAAAATCACTAGTGAGAGCACTAATTCCTGGGTAGACTAAGCACTCCAGTCTCCCACCCCACACCTGTCATGAGTACAAAAATAAGCCTGGAAGAAATGGAGGGAAAAACTTTTCTAATCAGCACTTAAAAGGAAGGTACCTGAAGTGCTCATAATAACCTGGCAGAACTTCTGTTTCCAAATTGTGTTGAGTGACTGAGATTTAGAAGTAACTAAGGAAAATTATTACTTGGTACTGTGGGCAACAGATGGTTCTTGAAACCTGCCAGTTGCCAGATTCTAGGCCAAACGTCTCCCCCGTGTAACTTCATCACACATTAATTTAACTCATTTTATCTACAGTACCTACTTACTGGCTGCCAATATTTTGCTGCTCAGAAGTTCCTCATGCAGTAAGATTATGTTCTAGCAGTCAGGGTACATGCATGAGTCAAAAGAAGAAAGCTGGTGGCCTGTCTGCATGGCCTTAGGCAAAGTGCTCTTTCAGGGCTATAGCTAGGACAAGAGCAGCCACATTGTAAAGTTTAATCAGTGATTATAAAGTGCTCAACCCACTCAAAAGACAAGCTAACATAAGAGCAGCCTATTTTGCTTTATGATATTAATAGTCCCCGTTCAGATTAAACAAGGGGCAATGCATCTATAAAATGCAGAAAATTTTCGTTTCTTATTGCTGATGGCTTAGCCCCAAAGAGGCGCAGGTTCACTCAGCAGGCAGGGAAGAAGACAGAGCAATGGTGGAGAGAGGGGAAGCTTTCATCAGCTCCTGACCCACCTCCAGCTACCCTCTCACTTCACCAACACCAGACAGGTTTTCACAGCCCAACACGTTCCCCTGAGCTCCTTGGCACCAGCTGTGGAGAGCCGACACGGTCTGCAAGATACCTCCCTCCTGTGATACAGCATGGGGGTACTCACCTTCCCCATCTAAATATAAATCAGTCGCTCCTGTACATCGGCCACTCCGTGTTTTAAATGGGAATCACAGCCCATGGTTTATGCAGTACTCGGTCAGATCTGCAACCATCGTTTTCCCTCAGCCTCGCTAAAGGAGAACTCATCTCTGGGGCTCCAAACCCGGGCAGTCAACCACGTGGGGAAAAAATGGCTACAATTAACTCAGTGGGTACAATTAATTAATAATTTTCCACCAGTGGGCAACTAAACCATTTGAAAGGCTCAGAAGAAGGGAAATGTTTAAAGTTAGGTAGGCTTCCTTCATACAGTACTATGCATCAGTTATTTAAGCTTGCTTTATAGACTCCTCATGTTTCTCCGCTTTCTGGGAGCTTTTAAAAGTCAAAAATAAAGGCAAGTTAAAAAGACATGTATCTAACAGGAGAAAATCCCTCTATGCATTTAATTAAGATCTAAATGAAGGAAAAAAGCTACAAAGCGCGTGCCTGGATAGATGTTAGTCTTACAAGAAAACACAAGCTTTTAGCCATATTTAATTACAAACAGTGTTTAAAAAAAAATGAAATCAAAAGCTGCTCTCAAAGCAGCCAGTTTTCAAACGTGTAATGTGTACTACTGCAAAAAGTAAAGCAGCCTCCACAGTTTACAGGAAAGTGAAGACACACATCGCTCTAAACTGCTTTTACAGAACCCCTAACATAGGATTTCCTACAGAATTAAATGAAAAGGGGAAAGGATATGGAACACACCAGTCCACTGCAGTCTTCCAATTACCTTACAAATACAGGCTCGAGGTAGTCACCTGTTAAAAAATACATGTTGATAAAAGGTATACAGTTACTCTGCAGCACCGAGCCACTCTGTTGTCTTTGACTCACTGTTGGCTGTCAGATGTCTCCCAAGAGAACCCTGTACAGCTTCACTATGACAAACACTGCTCATCCAGAGCAGCAGAATTAGAGGCATCCAAAGTGTATTTCCTAAAATATCCATTCCCAACAGATTTTTCCAACTAGGGGGAGAGATTAAGACTGCAACACTACCAAACTACACCTGCTACACTACACAACTAGTTGATTTTAAACCACAGGACTGCAGGCTGTTTCATGATGATGAAAGTGAAGTCTGAGTTAACAGCACCATTAAAGCAAGAGCACATGACTGAGCAGAGGAGGAAGACAACAGTGGTGTTCAGCAGAATATTTGTTATTTAGGTAATGGCAATAAAATCAGAACATTTATTTAAGTGGTACTGCTGGCAAAAAAGTCCAACAACACAGAGCAACCCCAACCCCCCCCAAACCAAAACCACAAAACCCATCACACTGACTCAATTGATTTCACAGACTTCAAGAAAAAAACTTTCTTCCCTTAATCTTCACACCCTTAAAAGATAAGAATCTCAAAATGAGCAGGGACATCTTCCTCTCCAGATATTCATCTTCAACAGACTCCACAGCAATAGAGCGAGAATATTCTCCCGTTGAAGGTTTTTCCTGTGACACCAGATACACCACTAGGCACCCCAGACAGTGGACATCCTCTCTGAGTACCACCACACTCAAAACACAAGGCCCTGCAACATAGAAATCCAGCCTGTCAGTGTTGCAGAATATTTGTATTAAGAGGGGCTGTCGCATGCTCCCTCCTTTCCTTCTCACCAGATCCTTGCTTCAGTGCCATCTCATACTGCCCACTGCCAGAGTGGACGTTTGCCTCCTGCTCAATCATTTTCCATCTAAACACACATTCACATGCTTTCAGCAAAGCCACCGCTCTCCTCTCCGCTTCAGTTTTGGCTACAATCCAGGAACTGGAGGCCACATCCCCCTTCTCCAGACCACCATAGCTTTTACAGCACTCCCTGCCCCAGCTCTTTTCTTACAAGCTGAAGAGTTCCAGCCCCTCCACGTCTCTTCACAATGATATTACTGAGGGTCTGGTGAACTTTTTCCATACTTCTTCAAGGTTGCGTGACTAGAATTGCATGCAATACTAATGATAACATATTGGGTTGGAATCTTGATGGGGTTTATAATGCAAAAAGAAACCAAATAAACTTAGGAATAGGAGAGGTCCAAAGAAAACCCAAGGTACTGCAGCATACCAGTCAGTCTAACCTGCAGTCCCTACTACCCCGGGTTCTCCTTTGCTTATTTAACAGTTTACATCTCGTAGGTATTCAAGTGCATTACACTAAGCAATGTGATTAGAATCGATCTGGTGAGCCTCCTGTGCTGCCCCAGGGGAACAATTATACTACAGTTAAAGGATAAAATCAAAGCACCTGATTTTGAATCAGAGATCCACAGGTGAAAAGCCACATTCCCATCCTTGCCACCCACCCTCCCTCCCAGCCACAAAATATTTGTCCATACATATTATATAATAACTGCTTATATATACTGCTAGTCTGTTACAAAGGTGACTGGTCATGCTGATGAAATCTCAAGAGTAGCAGACGTTACACCAAGGCCAGCCATGTAAAACATACGCTTTTACCACAGTTGTCAAACATCCCCCAATCCATTCAAGGTGATCACTTGAGAGTTTTGGTTTGGGGATTATTTTATTTTTTTTTTTATGTTTAGGTAAAAGATGAAGTAAATATAAGATTTTTCTTTGATCACAAGCCTTCTTAGCAGGGGAAGGAAACAAATTTCTACTAGTGAAAGAGATTAAAAAAAAAAAATCCTAAGTGGCAAGTGAAAACAGAGTGGGAGTCACCAGGACAGTAGGATTGGGTATTTCAGAGCTACATCCTCTGTCAGAGAACAACGTGGGGAATAAGAGGTGAGAACAGAGTAACATGAAACCTGTAGTGTCGTGTAAAACAAGTATTTTTACTCACCTTGCTTTTAAGAGTTTTATTATTTCAGTGACTCAAATATCCCCATGTCATGCTTTCAGGTTGATGCTTTTCTATTATCAAGATCTGTACACAATACCAATGGCCCAGAAAATAAATTAGTTGTTTCCCTTTTTTAAGAGCTATATTTGACTTTAATTACAATTATACTTCCTTGGGAAATCAGACTTCACTCTCAAGAGGGTTAAAAAGGGGAAAGGGAAGGGGAAAAAAGACCTGGAGTGAAAGAAACAGAAAACAGAGAGACAAATGTAAGTCAGATGAATCTAATTAAAAGTTTCTAAGCTCCTATCCCTGAAGTTTCAGCCAAAGCCACTACTTAAGAATACAGAGGAGTGTGGGTTTTAATTATTTTTTAAGTTTTCTTTTATCAGTCACCTATTCAGAAAGTTGCTGACATTATTCTTCAAGCAGATATAGTTATCAAGCATTAGAAAATGCTTTTATCTGTAGCTGCTCACAAGAAAATGAAGTCTTTCCAAGATGAACTTAACACAGACAGATGGTATTTCAAGGGAGAGGAAAAAAGAAGTGAACATGGGGAAAGTCTGGTTACCTTTTCTCCCATGTGGGTTATTACTCAAGACTGAAAAAGCAAAGCACTGCAGTCACAGTGCACAATCAAAGAAGGTTCTGCAGAAGTACGTAAGTAAGAAGCAGTTACAACAGACTGCTCCATGAAAAACACTTGGGTTTTTTACAAGTTTTTTTTTACTTGTTCATTTAATCTTTTTTTGCCTGAGTTTCTCAGTGACACAATACTGTTCCTTGTGCAAGGACCATTCACGAGTGCCAAAAATATTTACTCCTTGTTGGCCATTCTAGAGATGCTGATCAGCACTTGGCAGCATGGTCAAACTGGTATCTTCCATCCTCTCCCTCTCCTGCACTCGCCTCTTCTGCTCCTCTCAGCCTTTCATTCCTCTATCCTTACCCTTCCTCATTCTATTTTAATCAAGGTTCTTTCCTAATTAAAACAAACAAATACAAGGAAGCAATTAACATCTTGAAGGAAGCAGATGGTGGAATAGTGCCATTTCGTTATTGCATTAAGCCTTAACTTGCTATCTCTTCAAAGTTTCTGCACTTTAATTAAGCGTTGTTACAGGCAAGTTCAACGGGCTCTAGAGTAGAGTTTATCCAGTCAGGACCTGAAAAGATGCTGGTGCATGGTGGCAGGATGAGTGTGCTGTGCAGTGTGCAGCTGGAAATGTCAACCCCGGGGCCAAAAGGGACTAAGAATTCCTCACACATGCAGCAAGCAAGAAAAGGAGCAAGAGGGAATTGAAAGTCAGTGGTGTGACAGAAATGTAAACTATCCCTGCCCTACCATGTCCTGGAAGAAGTTTTTCACTGCCTATGTCACCAGACTCAGTGATCATGAATTCTGTGTGCACACATTTGAAAGGGCCATGGTGACTTTCAGTGTCTACGTCATCTTCCCAGAGAGAAGGCAGGAGCCAAGAACAACTCAAACACTGGTCAGAGAAATGATCACTAGCTTTCAAGCCCATTTATCACCCTGCCATCTCTGGCATACAGATACATACAGGTACCCCCAGATACAATGGACTGGTGAACAACTGCCAACCAAGGAGCTTGAATCATCTAGAAAAATACACCCAGAAACAGAGGGATTTTTTTTTTTTCCTTTTTTCCCCCCTCATGTTTCCCTTTGCAATCAGCCTGGGATTGCTGAACACAGGCCTTTATAGATGAAGTAAGCATTGAAGAACAGCCAGGGTCATGCTCTCACTTGGCTCCACATACACATCAGAAACATGGGCAATCCTAAGATGCAGTGATCCAATCTACCTGTACCTTAACACCTTCTAGCAGATGATCCATTACTATTCAACACCAGAGTGATGACTGGCTCTGAATCCTACCTGCAAACATCCAAGGGAAAAAAATCTTCACAGCATCTCAGATGGACACAGCCCTATAGATCCCAAGCTTCTCTTTACAGAAGCATCTCAATTCCCTACACCTATATGAGGAAAAATATCTTACATTCTCTTTTATAGATAGGAATGTGAGCCACAGGCATTTTTTTGTGATTCCCAGTGGAATCACAGGGACAGTTTGAGGAAACACTTTTCTGTTTCTCTCAACTATGAAGATCATCTTTTCTGTATAACCAAGGTTGGAATATGACTCATGGAGGACTCACAAATTACAAAGCCAGAGAACATCCCCAGGGGGTCATCTGGCCCGAGAACTTCTCTGAATTAATTTCTGATTGAAGCACAAGGAAAAAAAAAAAATCCAATCCTGTCTTAAAGATTCCTATTAATGGAGAGTTCATAACAACTCCTAGAACATTTTTTCTGGGCCTAATTATCATAGTTGTTAAAGATAGGCACCTTATTTCTAGTCCAAATTTGTCTATTTCAGCTTCCAACCACTTATCTTGTTACATACCTTTGCTCAGCTGAAGAACCCTCTACTGTAAAAGCCCCTTTTTCTTTCCTAAGGATAAAAGACGATATGCAACATGCAGTTGCTGAGGAATGAGACTCATATCATAGTGTCCTGGCATCTCTTCATTCATCAAAGTTTCAAACTGAAACAAGGAAACCATTAAACATGATACCAAGAAATGCAACCACAGCATACTATAAATAATAATGTTTTCCTTGCAGGTCTCTTCTTTTACAATTGTGCCATATGCAATGAAAACATATTTCTTAGGTTGTGTATTTAATTGTGTACAATTCAGAGAATATGAACATCCAATTCCCACCATAACTATGATTTAGCCCCAAGTACAGATGCAAGATTTAGTGTTTCCCTGTGGATTTTATCATAATTATGGCTAAAATACACCATACAGAGAGAAGCAAGTCATAGTCCTAGGGAAACAGAAACTCTCAATTTCCTAACTTTGGGTATTTAACTTCCCTGTTATATTATCACAATATAGGGTGGTATGCACACACAATAGTATGATACAATCAGAGATTCATAGAATCATCTAAGTTGGAAAAGACCGTTGAGATCACTGAGTCCAACCATTAACCCAGCACAGCCAGGTCACCACTAAACCATGTCCCTCAGCATCACATCTACATGTCTTTTAAATACCTTCAGGGATGATGACTCCACCACAGCCCTCAGCAGCATGTTTCACTGCTTTAGCATCCTTTTGGTGAAGACATTTTTCCTAATATCCACCCTAAACCTCCTCTGGTGCAACTTGAGGCCATTTCCTCTTGTCCTATCACTTGTCACTTGGGGAAAAGAGACTGACCCTCACCTCACTACAGCCTCATTTCAGGCAGATGTAGAGAGCAGTAGGGTTCCCCCTCAGCCTCCTTTTCTCCAGGTGAAACAACAGCAGTTCCCTCAGCCTCTCCTCATAAGACTTGCTCTCTAGAACCTTCCCCAGCTTCACTGCCCTTCTTTGGACACGCTCCAGCACCTCAAAGTCTTTCTGGTAGTGAGGGACCCAAACCACTCATATTCAGCCAGCTGTTGACCGACATACCGAGGTTCTTTTCCAGCAGGCAGTTTCCAGCCACTAATCCCCAAGCCTGTAGTGTTGCATGGGGTCGTTGTGACACAAGTGCACTTGGCCCCA
>JANHFX010026682.1:0-54185 GCA_027560015.1 Chloroceryle amazona | reverse complement strand
CCCCCCTGCGCCCGGCGGCGAGGCAGGGGGTGCCCCCCGGCCCGGCTGCCCAGCCCCTGCCGACCCCTCCGGCCGCCGTCCGGGCACATTCCCTTTCCAGTGTTTCGGAAAGCATTACAATCACGAAATCGCAGAATGGTTTGGGTGGTAAGGGAGCTTTCCAGCTCACCACTGCAGCCCCTCTGCAGTGAGCGGGGACATCTGCACCTAGAGCACCTCTGCTGGGCTGTCGCCATCCTCAAGGGAAAACACTGCTTTCTTCTCTCCAGGCTAAATCCCCCTCTTTTAAACACATCTCCCCTTGTCCTGTTGCAACAGGCCCTGCTCAAAAGTCTGTCCCTGCCTTTCTGACGGGCCCCTTTAAGTCCTGAATGGCACAAGGAGATCTCCCCAAAGAGAATGCAAAAAGTATGTGAGGTCCTAAATTCACCTGCCCCCTGCTCCCTGCGATCCAGTCAATGCCCGGGACACCCACGGCTGACTGCACAGCCTTGGCACTGCCGCCTTCCGCTTGCCCTCGATTCATCAGCATGAGATGTAGTGGTGCGAGACCTCACCACCGCAGCCCGGACTGGAGCCAACCACTGCTCGGGTGGGCTCAAGGGACTGCTGGGCCATGGCACTGTCACCAGTTCTGCCTGCACGTGAACCATGGTCTAGGAAAGACCACGGGACGAGCGGCCCGAGACGCGCTGCCTTCCCTAATCTCCCATCTCCTGGCATTTCTGAAGTGACCCTCAGCACACGCGCGCTGCTGCAGGGCAGCCTTGGTGCTGGGGGCAGAAATGGTCTATTAAATTACAGCACAGGCCACAGGAATGTCAGCACCTCACCCAGCACCTGGACTGGCTGCCATGCTCTCAAGGTCAGTGGGTGCTTACGCTGCACCATCCCCTCCAGCCCTTGGCCTCGTCACAGCCGGGCAGCGCGGGCAGTTCCTGGCAGCAACAGATCTTTCAGTTGATTAGTTATGGCTACTTTTTTAGAAAAATTCCTTTCGAGCATCTTGCCAAAGCCCACGCACTCTGTTGTTATCTTTGGCAAGGCCTCGTCCATCGCTTATGTCCATCCCATCATCGGCTAGCTAAGGGATACACCACCCCCAAATCCCTACTGCACATGCTTGCCTGAAATACAAAGTGTGTTTTATCCAAACAAGCTGCTCAGTGGTGCTGATTATTTCTTTTCCTTATAAAGCAAAAACTTCCCTCTGCCTTAGTGCTTTCCGTAGTCAAAAAAGGGAAGATATTAGCCAATTTACTGCAGGAGTGATAAGCCTTTCTCGCAGTGCACGGAATCAGAGTATTGACAGTGAGGTGCAGTGCAACAGCTGACGACTCAGGTACCCCGAGTTCCCCCACTTTATGAGCAGTTGCTGATGGAGGAGAGCTAACCGTAGAGGATACTGCAGAACACGATATACTGCATCTCTGTGTTCAGACTGCAATCATGAGTGAGAAGACATCCACTCGGGGAGCGGGAATAGATCTGGTACTTACAAATCATGCTCCTCCTCACGTCAGGAGCGCTTTTAGGTCTACAAAAGTGTGGAGGTGCTGAAATTAAAAAAGGCAACGTGTTCCTATCTCATTGTATGTCAGCACCATTTACTAATTACCCGGATGGTATGAGGGTTGGCAAGATAAACGTAATAAAGACCAGCGCAAACGGAGCGCTCAGAAGTTCGTCCTTCACAAGTGGGACACAATATAACTGGAATCTTTCTCTAAGCCCCTTTTTCCTGCCTCTGCTGGCTTACCCCTAGGATCGGTAGAGCGTTTAAAGATCAGCAGATGGTAGCTTTCTTGACATCACATGACCATTTTCATTGCTTCTTCAACTGGGGCTGGTCCCCCTTATTAAGGATTTTATTGTCTGCTCTTTCAGGGATCATAATGAGTAAAGGAAGGAATTGCAATGATTAGTAAAGCATCTCTGTGTGTGGGCATTCAGATGCCTCAAAAAGCAGCATCACTGGAGAATTTCCACTTTATAATTAATTTCACCCTTAAATTCCTGCATGATTTATCCTCTGAAAGAGAGCACGTAATTACAGTCTTGTACCGGTACCCAGATACCGAGTGATGCTGACACAATTGGAGCAATTCTTTGGAATTTCCTCTTTCCGATTTGACCCTATGGAAAACAAGCATCACGGTCACATCTTTGTTTCATCTTTCTACAATGTTCTTTGTCCCATCGTATGCAAATCCACACCTGGCATCGCTGCTCGTGGCTTTCGCCATCCTCTCCTCCTGCCTCTTCGACCGCGGCTGATACACGCCTTAAGAGCCAGTTTTCCAAGAGGCCGTTCACGTGGAGCAGCACCTTCCCGCACCAGTAGGTTCGTTGTCAGGTAGGTTCATTGCATCCCACAGATCACGGAGTACAGAGGGACATGCCTGTACAGCGCTGAGAGGCAGCGCCGATTGGGCAACCGAGCAGCACGGGTGCGTTTCAGCTACTGGCCTCGATTTTGGCTGGAGTGAACAGGCACGCCCAGGCCAAGGCAGTGATGGCTTTGTGCCGTTTGGCATCACACTAGCAGGAAGCCCCCAGCAGGCTTTGGGATTTCAGGATTTTCTTCCTTACAAAGTGTAACAGGTACGCACCTTAAGAACCTGTCCAAAAGACCTGCTTCCATCACCTTGCAACGGTTTAATAACCGTCTCCACAGAAAGCCTTGATTTACAAAGTCCATAGGCTCAGCTCGAGTCTATGTTGTGCTCAACCCTCTTTCCATGTCGTGCTCAACCCTCTTTCCATGTCGTGCTCAACCCTCTTTCCATGTCGTGCTCAACCCTCTTTCCATGTCACACATCTCCATCTCTCTCGGGACAGACTCAGAGCAGTGAGTATTTCTACCAACCGCCACCTGACGTGTGTGTTTTTACACAGCTATAACCACGCACGACAGGGGAGTATACGACTTACTTCAGCTGCTTTCTGCAGGACTTGCATCTAGTTTTAGGTGTCGCTGCTGCAGGGATGGATCTGCGTTGGTTTTGTCTGTCGAGAATAAGACCTATTTGCAAAATCAACATGTTTCTTTTGTCAGAAAGCATCTTTGAAACGGGAAGAAAATCATTCCTAGTCTTGCGCTGAAGCACTTGGCACTGTTACACACGCACGCAAAGTCACAAAAAGCAGCTTTTCCATAAATTCTTGGGAAAATCAACCAGCATTTTTGAAAACGTCAGGACCACGTATGTCAGCAGCTGCGTAAGACAATTTTTTACATGCAGCAAGCTTTCACTGCACAGCATGAGAGGTCTTTAAGAAATACCCTCAAAGGATCAGACAGCCAGTTGGAGGGCAGCTCACTAACAGCATTTTCATTTGAACTACGGAAGATTAAGTATGGAAATCATGAATGGCAAAAAGTATGGGGCTCATATTTGAGCACAAATGCCCTAACAAGGGAATATATTTAACTGAGATCATCGATGAGACAGTTTGGAGGAAATGGAGTAAGGATAACCTTGAGCCAAAGTTACTTCATATAAAGGTCAGTTTGAAATCTGCCATCTAGGTGAGGGATGAATTAGCTCAGAAGTCCTTAAACAGCCAAGCTTTCCTATAAACTATGGGAGTTCAAATTGCTGCCCCCAAGGCTGAAAGTGGCTGATGCCTCTTCCTGTAAATGCAGCATGAGGTCAAAGCTAATGGACACCACAGATGTTTTTCTGCTTTAAAAAAAAAACAATCCCCCCAATTCACCACTTTCTGAGCCAGCTTTTTGAGACAGCTTTAAGTGGGGATTTAAAAAGAGGAAAGGAAAAAAAAAAATCCCAAACAGCTAATTCCTATCCATCCCAACCTGTCTCAGACGATGGACAGATCTGCCCATTCCCGCTGGACCGCTCCCCACGGGGCAGTTTTTAAAGCTGCATTCTCCCGGCTTGTACGACATTTCCATTACTCTCCCCTGGGCAACTCCTGAATGGCTCAACACATCTCACTGGCAAGCAGAGCTTCGTAATGCTCGGCCGGTGTTTTCCCTTTCCTAATTACAGCTCAGTGCTCCACGAGAACTGATTTCTTAGCCTCCGAGGAGTTTGGAGCTCTTCTCATTTGTGGAGTCTTTCCGTGGCTTTGGCCTTTCCCTTCTGCTAAAGAAATCTGTGTGAGTTTTACACGTGCCCCTGCAAAGGCTGCTATCAAACCAAGTCCCTCTTCTGTCGCTGCCCATAGATCTAGTCATTGTTTCTCTTTGCTCCAGGTGATTTGTTAACAATATGAGAAGGACCAAGGTAGAAGAAAAGTGGTTCCCCCTGCAGCATGTAGCAAGTTGCAAGCCAGATGGGAGAAGAACATCAGCCCCTCACCTGTCAGCCCTGCGCACTGCTCTGTCCATCGGCACCTCCTTCAAGTTCATGAAGCCACCTCTTCAACAGTATTTTTCATTCTCTGGGAAGACGAGAGTTAATCACTGAGACAGAACATGGGCAAGTATGAAGAGTGACCCTTCTGCTGGCTCCCCACGTGTACACGTGGGTGCAGCATGGCCACTGTAACCAAAATCATTACGTGAAAACGTGCTCCTGGTAGCTGACCGGGCAGCTCATCTGATCGATAGCTCTACTCCGAGAGCGACATCTGTCTTGGGACAACGACAGCGAGAGCCACCGCTGTGGGGATGGCAGTGACTCAGCAGGCACTCACCATCTCCTCCTGGGCTTTCACCACAGCAGTCAGTCCCAGCTAGGGGCTCTCCATGGCGACCTTCCACCCCTCTCCTGCACCTTCCATCTGGACAGCTGGCGCTAGCATGGGGCAGACAAGAGGAAGGCACTGTCAGAGGGAAGGAAAGACCTTCCTGAGGCTGGAGCAGGGCCAGCCCCCAAGCCTGAACAACGCGTGATGCACGCACGTGCTGAGCAGAGCCCTGTGCCTCTCACCTGCTCCATCCGGGAAGCTCGGCAAGGAGCTGAGCTGTTACGCTGGGCTCAGCTGCAGCAGCTTCAGTCCCTGTGGCGAGAGTATTTAGGGGGTGAGGGAACAAAAGCAGGGTGACAGCAGTGGACAGGCTGACTTGCCTGAGCTCCTGCGCTTGGCCTGCTCAGTCAGAAGCAGCAGCACCGAGCTGTGTCTCACCCTGCACTCCAGGCCCTGCACCACCGCCAGGAGGGGCTTCAGCCGCCTGAAGACACCACGTTTCGGCTGCGACTTAGTGGTGACTGTCACCTGCATGCCAGCCATGTGCGCAGGGAGCTGGGGCACCCTCGGCACGAGGGGTGTGTCATTAGGAATGATGGAGTAAACAGCAATTCGCCTGAAACCAGCTCGGCCAGCTGAAACCAAACGTAAGAAAGAGGCACGGGTCCGCCGTGTATTTGTTTGGCCTGGTAACCAGCGCTGAGCATGGCAGCAGATGCACTTAGTGGAATTCCCCCATCCACTAGCATTATGGGACACTCCCATTACTGTTCTGCTAATTACTGTTAATCATTACTATTACTGAAGTGACCAAAAAAAAAAAGAAAGAAAGAAAAGGCTGTCGGGATCAGGCCTGTTATTGTTCTGTCGGTTGTCATGCAGAGGTGATGAGACAGCCTGCCCCAGGGAGCCTATAAAACGGGCGCCCAGTTCATCACTGCAGTCATATTTCAAACTAGGACACTGTGGCCCACTGTGAAGCTCCCCTACAGCTCGGGCAAAAATAAGCCTCAGCACTTCCTCCAGCTCGCGTCAGCCTGGAGCCAGGCTGTTCACACCGTGCTCCCTGCTGCAGGGGTGCAGCAAGAAGGGAAAGCAGCCAACCAGGAAAACTTTGGGGTCGCAACACTCAACAAAATGTTGCCATCCTGTGTTTTCCCCGTCTGGGCCCAACCTGACATAAACCTCCATATTCTTTGATCTCCAGTGAATGTAACACCACCAGCTCCCGAGAGCCAACCGTGAGTCACACGGCATGCGGAAACCTCTGGGGTTTGGTTTGGGAATGGCCAAAACAATGTGAAATCATCTTCCAGTCACCTTCTCCTCCCATCCACAGTCTGAACATCACCTCAGGTATCCAAGCCTCCTTAGAGACCGTCCTGAGGTCACAGGGTGAAGAAATGGATTAGCCAGCTTAGCTATGTACTGGGTACCAACAGGAAGGCCTGGGGAAAGACTGTGGGCCTCTGTGGGGCTGAGAAAGGCAAAGACTCCATCGGAAACCTCTCGCAGAGGAGGAAACCATCTGCCTGCAACATCCTGGCACTTCTTGAGCAGTGCTCCTGCAGCTGCGGTCTCTGGCCTTCACATGTGGCAAAAAAGGGCTATGGATAAGGGTCAGGCAGCCAGAGCTGCCAAGCACATTTCAGGTCTCTCAATCTAGTTCAACTCCTCAGTAACAACAGACCCTCCACAGGACTTTGAAAGCAAACAGGCATCCCTGAAAAGGACCCTTCTGTAAGTGTCTGAATGGAGGCTGCGCATCAGATGCTCAAGATGAGGCACCTTTGGCCACCAACCCGCAGCGTGCCTGCAGCAGAGGTCACCCCTTCATACCTAACACACTCACCCTCCAGCTCCATGCCCGGATTAACCGACCCTGCCCAAACCGAGCACACAAGCAGCCTGACATCGACCTAGAGAAGGAGCATTCAGCGCAGGAGACGGCCCGTCTCTGGTGACACAGGCCAGATGCGACAGCCCTTGCAGAGCTCATCTCCACCCCAGCTTCTCAACCCTTCCTCCTGTTCTGTTCCCGTAACACTCCGCTTCGCGAAGCAGGAGAGGGATTTCCAGGAAGGGCTGCTGCATGCAAAGCTAATTACCCATCTTTCCAAAGCAAGTACTTCCAAGGGTGCATAGGTTAACTACACAAAAAAAAAAAAAAGAGGTCCCTATGCAAATGTCTTTCCCCTCTCCTACAGCGTCCTTATGCAACGCGCCGCTGCGTGCATTCGGTGACGCCGGGGCAGCTTTGATTGCCGTGTCACGCAGCATCAGAGTCACCGGCTGCGCTGCAAACGCTGGAATTGTCTTTTACGCAGATCTAAATAACATCGGAGCCTTTGGGCAACGGCCTTCGATTATTTACACGGTTTTCATAAACAGGATGTTAACAATTTGTAAATATCCTGCTGGAAATGCCCCAGCTGTACTTGCAAGCTCACAATAGACCAGTTTGATATATGCCCCATCTGCAATAAGCCTCCTTCTACTACAACCTCACTGGTGACATTGCACAACTGCTCCCAACCGCAACAATTGTCTCTAATTGTACGTACCAACGCTTCTACTTCACGGCTTCCACCGATCGTTTGTGGAGTCGGTACGTCTTCAGAAGGTTTGCTGGGAGCTATAAACCAAAGCAGCAATACATTATTGTTGTCATCATTTTCCCTAGGCTCACACAGGTCGTGCAGTTCTCATGCAGGTAGAGAAAGCAAGTGAATGATGCTGCTCCGAGTTCTCCTTGCTCTATCTTACCTAGAGGTACTTTTCTTCTTTCTTTGTATAAACTTCCACTCCAGCTGAATGAAGACAGTGACACACCTGTACACACAGAAATATCTAAAATTTTCTTGGAAATTCCTTCGTTGCTGCAGAATAAGGTATTTTGATGGTCAGTAATTAGATACCCATCCACAATCCTGCAAGTTTTCTGCAGTGTATCCCAAAACACCTTTCAAAAAGAAGCTGTGATGCTAACCCCTCAGGTTTTAGCAGCCCACCTGAGGACATACCCTCTCAGCAGAGTTGGAGAGAGGCTGACAGTTCCTTCCAAGATAAACACTGCACTAAAAGCAGCGCGCACCTAGCCCGGTCGGCACATCTTCACCCGACTAGGTAGTAAGGTCTGGGGGATAGAGGAGTTCCTGCAGAAAGAAGCTCCAGCTTGGAAGCTAAGAGAACAACAGTGAGAACCCCTTGGTGTAGGAGATGTTGAAGCACCAAGTTGAGTCACTCCTCATCCCCAGGTGAATAACCACTACTGGGAGCGCACTGATGCCAAGGAGTCCGAGTCCACCTTCAGCTCCAAAACAAGTGCCTCCAAGATCTCTAACTTCAGGCTACAGCTGTACTAGCATAAGGTCAGATACCAGGAAAGCATTCAAGAAATAATAGTTGACCCAACCTTAAAATACTATTTGGGCAGGTGAGGGAGTCCTCCTAAGACCGTGTATTGTTGCTGTCTCCCAACGTGCTGCATCTAAGAGAGATCTTGTGTCAGCTACCTGGTGCCCTTCGACATTCAGACCTATTTCTTACCAACCCCCTGGGGTATGCACGTTACGCAGGTCCTAACACTGTCCCTGTGGACTAACGTTGTCCCCCCAGCTTCTCCCAGTCAAGCTGGTTTCCCTCAGCTGCCTCATCCCTATCTCTGTGGTACCCTTGACCAGAAAACACATACTGCCTCCCATCCAAGATGTTACCTTCCACACAGAGACACTCAGTGAGGCTGTGCACTGCAGTAAAAGCTGCATACCCGAGCCCATCCAGCTTACTGTCCTCACTGAAGATAGCTCTGAAGGTAGAGAGGGCGCAGCTTACCACCCTGGACTCTTTAGAAGGGCCATGACATCCCCTTAGCTCTGCCTCTGTCCCTCAACCACGGCTGTATTGTATTCCCCAGCTCGTCACCCGCATCTCATCCCATCTCCCAGGTCCATTCCCCTGCAGCCAGCACCCTCCTTGGCTGCTTTGTCCGATGACGCTCCTGGACGGTGACTGGGCAGAACGGCAGCGCGGAAAGCCAAGGCTGCCTGGCGCAAAAGACACACTGGCACTTGGTGGTCTTGCCATGATTTTTCACTTCCCAGCCACCCTCAGTATACATCAGAAAAAGGCACTGAAGTCACAAGTCTTGTTCATCCTGCACAGAACTCCAGGGAGACCCAGATAAGCTTTCCAACGATTTGTGACCTGCATCTCCTCCTCCCCGCACACACAGCGGCCGCAGACGGGTAGGAAGGACATGAGTCATGTGCTGTGTCACAAGCAAGAACGAACTAGCGCTTGTCTCATTTCTGCCTGATTCCCAGAACCACCTCAGCGAGGGCAGAGTCACCAAAACCTTAGACAAGATTCCATTTTCTTCTCCTCTCCTCCTACACCAGTCACTTGGGTGAAAGGAGAGACAGCTCCTGACATGCTCTGAGCCACTGAGAGCAGCCTTTGCTGTGTCTGCCAGAGCCACCTTGGCTGTACCCAGCTCGGGGCCAAGATGCTCTGGTGCCATTCCTGCTGCCACCACCAGTGGGAAGCGTCGGGCCTGTTTTTTCACACCTCTAACCCATCGTTCGCACCGCGCCTGGAAAAGGTGCTCGCTGTAAACGAAACCACCCCCAACTTCTTCTAGAATTGAAAACAATGAGGAAAAGGCGGTGGTGGGAGCTCCTGACGCCACTTGTTCTACGGTAAACAGCTGTACACTGCACTGTGAACTCAGCTGGGCCTCAGATTGCTTTGCAGATAAAACAGGAGGAAACTGTAACTTACACCCACTGCAAGTGTATCTACAGCTAAGGAATGAGATAACTAAATGCCCTTGAGGAGATATGAGAGGCATTTAAAGCATAAAAATCGCTTACCTTCCCCTTATCAGGTAGGCAGATAAACACAAATGCCTCTGTTCAATAGTGCCTGAAAGTCTGTTGCAAGCCCTCGGAAGCAAAGGAAATTAAAGCTTCGAAGCAACCCGGGTGCAAGGATACGTATGCCCCACGAGCTCAAAAATGGGCGACTCCGAAGGACTGCGGGAGCTGGCAGATCGTGGCCAAAAATGATGGTGGGAGAGGAGAGGCTGGTGCTCCTGCGCTGGACACAGAGACCGGGGTGTTTCACAAGGGCATTCCCAGCTTACCAGGTGCTGCGCCGCGTTCAGACTTTCAGTCACGTGGCTGCTGGGATAGACACTGCTCACCGCATGCTGACAGAGGGTGGGAGCAATTTGCTTTACTGCTCCTGCCAAAAGCCTCTATTAGTATACGTTATGAAAGCTCCAGAGAGGCAAAACATTTCTAAACCCGCTTTAATAAAAGTAGTAACACCCGAAACTCCCCCCAGTTGTTTATGGATGGCAGGGCTGAAGGAGGCAAGCAGCAAAAGCAAGAGACGGAGAAGCCTCGGCTTGGAGTGCGACGGGCCAGGGGAGTCTCCGTGTAATTTCAGCTGGCGGCCAAAGCGCCGCCCGCTTCCCACAGCGCACGCCGAGGGCGAGACTGGTTTTCCATCCACGGATACAAAGTGTTACTTAAGGACTAAGTGTTGGTTTACCCAGCACCCATGAACTACGACACTTGCACCCCCGTGACACCCCTGTAGCTATTGGCAACAGCTCTCCTAAAACAGACACAAGCTGCTTCCGCACCACCCAGCTCCCCGTGGTATGTGGAGATCTTTCCTTGGATTTCTCTGGCAGTGACTTTAGTAAAACCACATGGAACTGTAATTTGGTATTATTTCTATTATCTGCATTCTGCATAGGACAGTAAACCCTGGGGGAATTTAATGTGCGGAAAGCACGGGGCTGAATTTTGCGCAGAACGTGCAATTGTGCACGTGCATGAGGAATAAAAGACAAACTTGCTGCTCGTTACCAAAACACATCTAAGTCATCACCTCGGCTCGGCATCAGCACAGCTATGCACATCAAGTCAGAGGTTTTTCCACCGTACACACAGGGCACTGCTGTCAGCATCTGACTATAAAAATGCTCGGGATTTCAGCAGGCTCCATCCAAACTATGCCCAGGTACAGCCAAGTTCCCCCAAGTTTTCTCCTCCACCCAGGATTGTTAACCTACTAATAACATTCAAAGCACACTTACATTTGGAAGTTGCTGTTACTGAAGAGCACGTCACTCGTCTCTCTTCCCTCGCTCTTCTTGCACAGCACAGTGCTTCTTACTAAAGAAAACACCACAGAGAAATGGGAACTTTTTAAGAATCCAGTGGTGCCCAAAAGCCAGAAACTCCCAAAACCCCGAGGACTCAGATGGTGCAGGTGGCCTAACTGAACTGCACGTCCACTGAACTCAACAGCTGGAGCCTGCAGCAGGGCCTGGAGTTAGGCCAGAGCTAAGTGGGAGAATCACAGATCCCGACTTTAGGATTAATTCTCTCGAAAAGCCTTCAGTGGAGGCATTCAGCTGCAACATCGGACAAATACTGAATGGATAAAAAAAAGCAATCAAACTAACCCCCCTTGGAATCATGAATACCCCTTAAAAGACCTTCCGGGCTGCAGCCTGAATATGGCACCTGAACAATGAAAGGACACTGGACAAGTTTACAGTGGTAACCCCACCCAGGGGTACCTTTCCTCTGCCACAAGAGCTGAGCAGCTCAAACCGGTGCAAACGTGCTTTGGGCAACAGGAGAGGGAAGCAAGAACAGCAGGCTCCATCCTTCCTCCCAACCCTAGGGAACCTCTGGCAGGTTCCTCTCACTGGGGTGCAGCTCAGCCCTTGGTGGAGCTCAGAGCCAGGGCTGAAACACCCCTTTGCAGCTCTCCCCTGTGCCCTGGTCGAGGGGCCAGTCTCCAGACAGAGCACACCTAAGCGATGCCCTTCTGCAGAAAGGCTCCTTCTCTTGGGACGCCTGTGTTGGGTAAGTCAGGACAGACAAACCTGAAAAGAAGCACGCTGGACCGGGAGGAAAGGGTCAGGGAGGAATGCGAGGGGTCACACAACTCAGTCGGACTCCTTATTGTTTTGCTGAGGTCAGAGCCACTTCTGTGCAGGTCTCCAATCACACGTGTGTCAGTCTAAGGTCTTGTCCTTTGCCTGCGTCACTCCCTGTTCTTCTTGGGAACAACCAGGAAGAAACTCCTGGTGTTTCTTGGCTCCTGCATGCATTTTTCATGCACAGGAGAGCACCTAGCCCATAGAGAACATTTTTTTGCAGCTGTAATCTTGATGGAAAAAGCAGTGGCAGAGGAAGGAATTCAGGAGATGGCTAAGAAGTGCCCAAGGGAAAAGAAATTTCAAATGAATTTACACATGAGGAGTCGTGAACGTGCCACCAAAAAAGTCAAGAGAACTATTAACAAGGCAAGGGGAAAGGGCAATTGGAACTCCCTGCCTTTCACCTCCTTGGGATTCGTGCCTGTGTTTCACTCCGGTAAAGCCAGACACCTTGAAAGGGCACTGCTGTGAGAGCAGCAGCTGTCCTTCCAGACCTGCATTCTCCTGGTCAAGGGGAATCCTCCGCACACCTGGCTCAGCACCATCACTGCCAACATCAGCACGGCCGAGATCGGGACCAACACACACCTAAGCCCTGTTCACCTCGACGGGGCAGGCATGACGTCCCGCTCAGATGCCCAGCCGCAGCACCTGCCTTCCCAGCAGCTCCTCTCCCTCCTCTGCCCACGTCTGCAAGGATGTTTAATGCCACTTGCCAAGCTTCGGTGCTTGCACTGCTAGAGACACAAGGTAGATTCAGCTGCCCAGGTCCACCAAGTATCGTGCCAGAGCTAGAAAATCTCTACCCAAAGAGCCAACTTTAGATGCCAAGTTTCCAAACCCACAAACACCAGTAAGGCCACCTGGGGGGCCTCCTTATGTTTCTCTTCCTGAAGAGCATCCCTCCAACAAACACACAGAAGCACACGCAGCTGCAGCCTTGAAAAGGGGGAAAAAGGCACAAAACCAGTAGCTAAATAGTGCACATGCTGGACACAGCGCCTGGCCTGCAGCTCGAGGTGCCCCCTCGCTGTCCCTGCCTGCCACTGACTCATCTTGGCCAGCTTCACCCACCCAATGGGTGGCTGCTGGGCTGCCTGGCTCGCAAAGCCAGGATGCGCCGACAGCGCCCAGGCCCTCCCAGTTACGTAAAGCTGTGCCAGCTGCCTGTGAGGCCCATCCGTTGCCCCGCAACCTTTACACTGGGAATTAGTATCTATTAAGAGAGCTTCCTGGAACAGTGCTCATAGTCAAATCTGCTGCCGGGCTCTGTCAAATGGCCACCAGAAGTCAATAAAATGCAGTTCATCATGGGATTTGCCATAACAATGGGATGCAAACAGACTTAGTCTTACGTACAGAAATGATGTCAAACAAATTAGCTTTGCCCGAGTTAGTCAGATGCTCCTGCAAAGCACGGCCCTGTCCTCTCATGTCTCGGCGCCGGCTGCGCTACCTGTCAGATGGAGCTATGGAGAGGCATCTTCGCACACCCATCTTCACCGTGGAAGACAGGAGGAAGGGCTCTGGCATTTCACAAACGAATCCTTACAAGGAAACTTGCTCTTGCCAACAATCACCAGAGCAATTCAACATTAAATTGTCATTAGAAATTAGCGTTTAAGAGACTCAATGCTAGATGTGGAATCAAAGCCTCACATCTGGTTACCTCTCACCTTCATACGAGTTGCAAAACTGAGCACAGAGCTACAGCTCATTTTTACAGGTTATTTCCACAATAGGGCAAAAAACCCAAACCATCAGGTGGAAAACTCCCCCACGGCTATGCAAGACATGCCTCGACTCCCAGGTTAAGCTCAGCACAAGCTCTCCAGAAAACGAGCATTTCAAAGTTTTTACCCTAATTTGTCAGTGAGATTTTGCCCCAGGCTCTAGCCCCGCAGCCAGGTGGGAACGTGTTCTTCCCATCAGCGCAGCAACTAGCACAAGGGGCCTGGTGTGCTCCCAAAACCAGCACAACAACCCTTTTCTTCTTCTGCACACGCTGCCGGTGTCGGCCGCGCTGTCACACCTCCTTCAGCTTGCTAAGAGCTGCTTCCTGCAGAGCCTGCTCTTGCTCCCATCCAATTCAGCGAGAGTAGGAGCAGCCCAACGTCTAGTCACAGTACAAGATTTTACTGCTGTCATGATAATTAATGACGACTTACACTGAGCTTTTAATAAGTACCTGTACTTCTTTGTTTGTTTAGCCGGGTAGCAAAGAAGGAGTCCCAGATGATTTCCTGGATTTATAGCACAATAGGGACCTCTACAGGCGTTTCCCTCTGCAGAGCAAGGCTAAGAGCACGGCATGTACGAGTGGCCACGCATCACTGCCGCTCTCATCACAGCTCTGCAACGCAGAGGGGCCCCAGGGTGCCGAGCAGCACAGACAGCACTTTAGGCTCTCAACTAGCAGGTCACGTTGATCATCGGTACCTTCGAGCCACCCAACTGACACCTTAAAATGCAAGTCTGTCCCCACTTCTCGCTTTCTGTGCCTGCTTTTCTCGAGGGCAGGTCCAGCAGCTGCCCCACTGCCAGTCAGCTGTTGGGTTCCATGCCAGGAGCTCCGGAAACAAGCAGAGCTGTTGGAGACCCTGCCTCCGATGGGCTGGAGCTGACTGAGCACAGCCTTCACATTATTTATCTGCATTGTGCAAATGAACCTATTTCAAACACTTGCTTTTAGTCACGATACTCTGAATAGCTCCAGAAGTGGGAACTCAAACAGACCAAAAAACCAGCACTCATGTCATACAAGAGTTCAAATTAATATTCCAAAGAAACCCTTGCTGTTTGCTGCCAAACATCCACGTCACCCAGACTGAGCTCTGCCTTCCCCCTCCGTGCTGCTAGCGTGTTGTCAATCTACGAGAGAACCACTTCTTGAAAGAACTCAAGGATCCATCTGCTCCAGCACTATGAGCAGGCTGAAAAAGTCCGATACCTCTCCCTCATGTGACTTTAATCCCTCCCTCTTAGCTCTCCACAGCACATCATGCCCAGAGCATCTCCTTGCCCCACAGGGATGCTCAGAAGACAAATCCACCGAGGACTGCAAGCCTCAGGGGTCACAGGAGGTACTCTGAACGTCACTATTCAACCAGTTATTTTGCTAAATTAGCCTTCTCTTTCTGGGATGGACCAGAAATAACACAACACAGAAACTGGGTGTAAAGAATGGCAAAAAATTTTGCCGAGTGACACATGGGTTTGGGGGGCTGCTTTTTTAAAATTGGGGGGGGGGATTTGTTTTTGGTTGGGTTTTTTTTTGCATCAAGTCGAGTTACTAGCCAGTAACCAGTTTCCCAGCTAGTTCTGAGGACATAAGCCAGTACCTGCATTCAGACCCCGTGCCAATTAGCCTCGTGCTAGCCACAGGAGCACAGATCAGTTATGCACAATTAACGTGCACTAGGAGAAGCTGGGTCGTCAACATAAATGGGAAGGACCAGAAACCTCGCTGTGTTATTATGCCAACTTGGTTACTGTTAAACTTACGCTCTTGGGTACCAAGAATAAGGGAAAGCCTCCTCTGAGGGAGGACTGGCTTCTACCTACCTGCCACCAGACCTCTAAGAGCTTCTTGAGGAGCCTCTGGAACCATCCGCAGTCGCCGGCTATCAGACTGGAAGGACCAGCAGCCTGGCTGCTCCTCTGCCCTGGCAGCTCAGGTTGCTGAATCAGCCATGGGCCATCACGGTCACCGCTGTTAATTAGCGGTGCACCCTCTCAGGCAGGCAGGACGGGGACACCGCGTACTCTGCATGTTAGCCATCAATACACCTCCTTATGCTTCCTTCCAAGACTAAAAGCAGCATTTTGAATGGACGTGGCTTTCCCCATGGGCTTGCAGCTCACCATTTTAAAGAGACTTCACTGGGTAAACTGCAGGCCACCCACATACCTCCACAGAAAATGGGTGTCAGATTCTGGGGAGGTGTTCACATCATAGCCAAGAGGACACCTGCACGGTGACTGCAGATGCCAGCACAGCAGGCAGAGGGATGGGTCGCTTAAGGGCAACTAGGCTTGAGATATGTGCTGCAGGAAAAGCCAGTGAGGTTCCACCAGCCAGGATCATACGCAGGGCAAGAGTTCTGTCCTTTGTAAAGGCAGGTCCCGGTCTTTAGCATCTCCCTGGTGGCCCTGCTGAGCTGGTGCCCCAACCAAGCTGACACAAGGCTGCCTAAAAGCCACCCAAACACAGGGTCTCCTCTTGAAACGACAGATTTTTGGCACGTGCGGCTAATCGGAAGCAGAAGCTTACGACTGTTAATTATGCCATTACAGAAGGAGTCTGAGCCTGATAAACGAGCCAGGAAAGATGATCCTCGTTCTCTGACAGGCCAGTTCTGCAGGAAATTCAGCACCGCAAGCAGCAGCACACCGTACTAGCCCGGTAGCATCTGTCACTATCAAGGCAGGGCTCCGCACGGCTGACTCCACGAAGCGATCTGAGGCAACACAGCCTTCCTCAGCCGGGTCACTGCATCAAACAGCAGCGTGATTCATTCACCCAGCGAGGCCTCAAACACGGCTCAGCCCTGATGAAATCCCTTAAAACTGCACCGACAACACTCTTCTCCCGCTCGGGCTGCAGCCTGTAAACACCACTGGCTGATGGAGGAAGCTGTCATCTGCATTGGTGCCACCAGCCTTGGATGTCTAAGCAGCTGGTGGCCTGCTCCAAGGGGTTGAGCTTCAGCACGAAGGGTGTGCAGCACCCAGGTGCTAAGGAACTAATTTCTGGAAGCCTCGATACCACTTGGAGAAAGAAAACTCAAAGAAAGCAAAGACCACCTTTTCCTTCCTTCTTCCCATCTTCCTCTTTACCTTTTTAGTCTCCTCCTGCCCTTATGCCATGGCTCATTTGACATGGCACAGACTCATCTGCTGTTACATTCTCGAGCTTTTCTTTCACTCGCAGCAAAAAACCCCAGCAAACTTCCACTGACAGCTCTTCCAAACCTGCTTTTGACCAGAAAGCAAACTAGAGAAAGTCTTTCACTATTTAGACTTCTGCAAAATCGCAGCCTTAAAATAAACCTTCCTTTCCAGTTATGTTTAAGTGAGACACTAAAAGGGAAGACAGCATGTGTTTCTGTAGGTACAGAGGGTCTCGCTGCAATGAGTACATACTGCTGAAGAAGCACTTGCACATGATGCAAGGCACCTGCTCGGCCACTGCTATGTAAAAGGTGTCAACAAAAGTCAGGCCATAGAGTTGGTTACAACCAAAGAAAATCCATCTTTCCCCAACAACTTTCTTTGGGCGAGGGAAAATCCAGTTGTTCAAACTCCTGCCCTTAGAGCTCCTTTAACAATTGCACGTACGCCCTGAACAAGCTGTGTTACTGTGCACGTCTGCTCCAAGACACAGCCCCTGTGATGCAGAAGGGTTGGTCCTCTAGAAGAGGATGCAACGCGCGCAGTGCGCATGCTGGAAGAGATAACTCACTGCGGAGGAGGGAGAGTCACTCACGTGACAAAAGCTTGGAGGCTTTTCAGTCTTTGGCCTATATCTATCTCTAAACTTTTCTCCGAGATGGATGAGCAAGATCTCTCAGCTGTGTTTTCCCGACGAAGGGCATGTTCCTAACCGGCATCTGCATCCATCCTGTGTGAAGGGTGTTCTTTGTGTGTCCACGTGCAGGGACACAGATATTAATTCACATCTAATCTCTGCCTCACCCCAGAAAACATGAGGGCAGATACTGAGAGTGGATGCGAAAATGGTGAAGCTGCCTCTCACTGCATACCAAGAAAAGGTCAGAATAATGGAAATGAGCAAACGATACAGAGATCTGAAGATGTGACTTGAGATGAAGAAAGCAAAAAGGCTGAGAGTTGGAAAATCAGCCAAGCGCCTCTTACAGAACACGCAGAGGAAAGGACCGGTGTCTGTCTACATCCAGCTCCTCACCAACCATCCTTTCTGTGTGTGCACGTCGCACGCTCCAGTCTGTTGCTTGGGGACTCCAACCAAACAGTGTGTGATGTGTTGTTTTATTTATTGGCATCAAATGCAGAGCCACAATAGCTCAGCTACTGACCAGGATCCCCCTGTGGGGGAATACCACTGAACTTCCGAGCACTCGAGCACCAAATGTACATTTACCCTTTCACACCCCAGACTTTCATAGGCATTTCAGCATTACCAGTGTAGTCTCACAGATACACAGGGTTTTTTCAACAAGCGACATGCATCCCATGGTGAAAATCACCTCACATAACAAAGAAACTGAGCTTTCAAGCAGGCCACCTAAATTTAGGAGCCGGTATCATCAGAGGTGCATCTACAAGGTGCAACAGCTGAAATGAAAACCTCAGAGCCATCTCTGGTCTCATCAGCCCTTGCGAACACTCCAAGCGTCGGTAAGAAGTCACAGGTAGTGCCACCATCTTCAGAACCAATTCCCTTCCCTCCTCCTCGAACAGCATCTTTTCACCTTTGTGAATCTTTGCAGACAAGATGAAGAAAAACAATCGTCAGATGCGTAACCAGGGTGGAACAAAATCCCCACGGGCATTTCTTTCTTATTTGAGTGGTCACATTGCACATATAACGCGAGAACAGAATCGAGTCCGTTCCCTGGGCAAAGCTATACTGGAGGTTCACAACAGAATTCCAGCTTCTCCAGCAACTGAAGTTTTGTGCTGAAACCACAGCGCAGCAAGGCAATGCTCTGCTGAAGGTCTGCGAATCTGACGAGCGGCTCTGTGATGTTAGGGAAGAGCAGAGTTCTGTGTCATGAGCGCTCTCCGTGCTGAGGAAGACGTCCAACTCTTTGGCTTATGACAATACTAACAACTTGCCATGCCCAGATGTGTTTTGATCTAATTCTGCAAGGGTTGCTTACTCCCTAATCCTAAATTTAAGTCAGCTTTGGAGACCATCCCCTTTGCTCAGTCATTTTTTTTTTTTTGCATTTCATGGTTTTGTCCTTCGTGGCAACAGAAGCCTAGACTTTTGGCACACTGAAGGTAAGTGCTGTGTTGGAAGAGGGCTGTTTATCCACACACACAGGCAGCAGACACTGAAATCAGAACCCAAATGGTTTCTGGTCAGCACATGACGTTCAGAACACAACTCCACTGTGAGACGAGTTGTACTTTTCCTCCAGAGGAAGAAAAACAAATGAAAAAAAAACAGGAAAGCAAACAAACAAACCAACCAAAACTAAAAACAACCAAAACAAAACAACACAGAAAAGAGCAGGGGAGAACACTGTACTAGGGCTTGAAATGACTGAAAACAGCTAAAATCAACCAGTCCTCTGCTCAGCAAATACCAGCCACAGGAGAGCCTGCAGAGGGCTGCAAGTATCCTTAGCTGCTCGGACCTGCTCCTCTGGCAACCTTTACTGCCAAGAGGAAGTGAACGGAGCCCGTCAGTTCTGCAGGAGTCGCTTTTATGTCCTTGCGCTGTCGTTCCCTTCATTGCGTCTCCTGAGCGAGGCTGGGGTACCTGCCAGAGGGCGCGGGGTGGCCTTCCCAGCAGAACTTCCTCTGGTTCACAGGCTAATTGGTAAGTGTCCCAACGCCAGCTCTTCACAACGCCGTCTCGCCCACGCAGACTTTGTAGGGCGACTTCAACTTCCGGCATCTAAAACGGACAACATCAAGTGATTTTAATCAGTCCCATCTGAAACCACAGCGGTCCGAACAGAAGCGAAATCCGCTCGCCTCGCTCCTCGAGGCAGCCCCAAGGACACGCGTGTTTCAGACAACCGCACCAGCTGGGAAGGCAGCGGTACGGAGGGGCAGCTCGTGTAAGATCACACCGCGGCTCAAGAGCGGGCAAGAACATTCTCCCAGTGCCCTCCAAACCCCCTGCACAGCGTCCTCCTGCCCGCTGGAATCCCGCTGAACGCGATCCAAAGGTTACGTGTCTCCCGTACCTCTTTCTTACGTAGCAGTAGATGAGAGCAAGTATCCCGCTTGTCAGGATTCCCACGCCAATTCCCACAGCAATGTAGCGCTCGTAAGAATTGTGCGCGTACGAATTTAGTGTTAAATGTTCACATCTCTCTCCATTATAACCTGCCAGGCACCTACCAAAAGAAAAAAAATAAATAAATATACACCACGCAAAAATTACTCCAAACTTCTTAAGCACTGTATTTCAGAAACATGTTAGTTTTCATCAGTTTTAAACAATTTAGAACAAGCCGAAAGGAGGATGGGCTGAGCCTGATGCTCAGTCAGACCTATTCACACCACCGAGACTACCAGTTGCCCCAGTCTGTCTAGTTTAAAGCTAGCTTGAGTACTGCAGTCACAGCAGCAAACACGGCCTAAACATACCCTCATCGCAGAGGGTGTGGATGAAGGGCACGGTGCTCTGATGATCCGTAGCTTCTACAATGTCTCCAAAGGCCAAAGCTGCCCAGTACGGACCCCAGAAAATTGTAAGCACGCTCTAGTCCTGACTGAGGTCTAAGCAGCTTGGGACTAGGGGAGTTGCAGGTGACACTTGGGAAGATCCTAACCCCTTCGTTGTGCCCGCTGTGAAAATGTGCTTATTCCTCTAGCACCTGTCATGATTTGAGATGCCATCATGGCAGTGACCTAGAAAGCTGTGAATCTTCCCTCTCCCTTCCTCAGTATTACACTAGCACAGCGCTATTGCCCGCTGACGCTCCTGAGCCACTCAGGCCTGGGCTGAACCTGCTAATACTCAACTGGCACTGAAAAGCTCCCTTCTGCTGAAAATTAGTCACATCAGGAATGCTCAGCAGACAAAGAAACAACGCTACTGTTCTTAGTGTCTAAGGAGGATACTTATAAGCAGTATTCTTTACTTGCATATGGGCTTCCTCAGCTCGCTGTGGAAAGCACAGAGCCCGTTGATACAATAGCTGTGGTGTTCTTCCAGACAGGTCTGCATGAGCTTCAGGAGCTTTGGCTGCTCTGTGTAGTCCACTGTGAAAGAGGAAAAAGTCACGTTATATTTCAGGAAAAAAAAGAGTCATTTGAATATATTTTCACACCTCAGGTTGAACAGACATTGCCTGCAGAAGACACATAATACACAGATTGACTGCGGTGGGTCTCACGAGCAGATTCAAACACCGCTAAGCAGAACAAGCTTCAAAGACACTCCAGCACAGCTTTAGAGAAAGAACAAACCATAAATACATTGCTTGCTCTTGAGAAGCACGTATAGAAATGATCATGGGGTATGCTCCCCAGCCTGAACTAATCCTGCTTTCTGAATTAATTCCTCTTTCTTTTTCCCATCACAGGACAAACTCTTGCTTTTCTAAGGCTCCTGCCTGCCGGTCTGCAGCTCCAAGTGAGTGATGAACGATGGGATCGCTCCCTCCATCCCATCTCCACGGTCTAACGTCAGCCAAGTGTCCACTTACCCTTGTAAGCGCCCAAGACCGCCCAGGTGGTTCTTCCCCTACAAAAGCACAGTCCGTGACGGGGAAGCTTCTGAACTCGTGCAAAATCACACGCACTCAGGTCAGTAAGCAAACTTCTGCTTGCAGAGCACAGCAAATGACTACCTCGAATGGGAATGAAGGAGAAGTCAAAACTGCTTTTGGGGCTCTTATATCCATCCACACAAGGAGAGAAGAGTCCCTGAGCCCAGGAGCGAGGCACCGTGCTGTGCAGGAGCAGCAAGTGCATCCAGCCGCAACACAGGAGCAGGGGTGCGGCAAGTCAAGAGAAAGCTCTAAAGCTTCCCCATCGACGCAAGGATCTGAACTGGTCTCTCTACCCAGTTATGGGAATCGCTGGTGGGGTGACCAGGTAATGCCTTACTCTTTCAGGGGACTGTTTGAGTGACAGCTGAAAGTGATTTCCTAACCAAGCTTATGTCAACACCAGCTTTCAGCTATAACCACAAAGAAAACCTCATGCAGGAAGGTGATGAGGCCTGCTCAGTGTGACTAAACACTGGTACAGCGAACAGAAGCCTTCCTTTCTGACTAAGTGCTGAATCAAGGTCTGGAGATGCTACACTGATGCTACACTGTCCAAAGCATGTCTCTAGCCATCCTGCGTGCAGCTCAAGATATCACCGCACATTCTTCAGGAGTAACACCATCAACCCCGTAAATTTCTGGCCAAATTCCAGTTTGAATCTTTTAATGGCAGAAATCCCCCCTGCATACTCAACTAAGTGATTTTTTTCTTCACCTTTTCTGAAGCTTCATCACAGAGATGACAAGTGATGGTAAAGAGCTGCTCTGCTCTACGCCCGCACGTTAGAGCAATCCCCAAGTTCAGCTGTGAATCATGAGGTCTGGACACCTCAGGGGCGTGACGCTATCACTCTTGCTCAGATCAAACAACACGACTTTGAAAACAGCGCCCTTGAAAACTCATCAGACTTCCAGCTTACCAAGACACTTAGAGAGAACGAATAATAATTCGACTCTGCTTGAAAAAGAATATGTTGGTTTCCTACACTCTCCCAGGAAAGGCTGTAGAGGCAGAAAGTACACGTCTTGCTTTAAAATGACCTTCTCTGGGCTGACAAAGAGGCATCTTTCCCATTCTTGTAAGGAAAAAATCACAAGTTTCTTTTCACGTGGTGGAGAAGGCCGAGCTAAAGCTAGAAACACAATGCTAGAAGCCAGAAAACCCTACGGCTTTGGCCTAACAGTCAAGTGACAGCACGTACACAGGGAAGGACGCACCGAGACCAAGGCCCTGTCTCGATGCTCAGGGCCAGCAGCATCAGCCAGCAGCGAGCCCTACGCTACCATCGCTAGGTCAGCCCCATCTCGCTGACACCAGAAGGGGATCCTGGCTCTAGGAAGGCCTGTGCAGGGCAGACACACCCACGCGCTGCGCAGGAAGGAGCTGGTGCTGGCTGCACACGAGCTCTAGGATCAAGCTCTGGCTCTTTTCTGGCTGGTTCTGGAAACGCTGCCGACAAGCTCCAGGGGCTTGTCAGCCGAGAGTGCAGGCAACGCAGGGCCAGGCCTTGTAGGGACAGCTGGGAGGAGGAGAGCAGCTTAAGAAAGGGCAGTTTTCAGGAAGAAGAGACAGTGGCACTATTTTCTGCCCAGGAGGAGCGTACGATGCTCAGCGCTGGGAAAAGCTGAGTGGAAACAAAGCACGTGGCGGATGCAGCTGCAGAACTCAGCATGCCAAGGAGACCCCAGATGCAGGAGACCTGCGGAAGCCCATCTTCACCTCAGCCTAATGTACCTGCAGACCGGCTACGGAAGCTCTGCAGGGATGCTTCAGAAAACATTTACGCTACCCCTGAGCCTCTCCTCCTGCACCTTTGGTGTTCTGCTTCTATCTCTGCCATATAGGTAAAAAATAATACTGAAGGAGGAACAAATCTACACTCCAGAGGCGTGAAATAGCCAACCACCTCTCCTCAAACTTCCACCAGCTGGACCCACACCACCACAACATCCCTTCTTTCACCCCACTGCTGCCGAGAGGTGGCAGCCTCCCATCTGCCAACGGCCAGGAGAAACCTCGCTTCGTGCCTGCACGGAAACCTCTTCCCCTGAGGTTTCCCCGGAGTGCCGAGAAAGTTTGTACTGTCACTAGAAACAAAGGTCAGCCTAGAGCAGGAGCCTGCCTAGAAAGCGTTTGACAGGAACACCTCGCTGCGCAGGCGACAGGCGAACAACAGCACGTTCCTCCCTCGCTGTCAGGAGCAAGGGCTTTGTCCACTGTGGTTGCAAGATCAGCTCTTAAAAGTACACAAAAACATTCTAAGTGGTAATTATTCTGACAGTGCAAAAGTATCTGCTACCTCTGAAAGAATGAGGAGTCTTGAAAAACCAAAGAATGATTTTCTGACCCATCCCAGAATATTAGGCCAATTCATATCATATTACCTACCTAGATACTAAAGCAGCTGTTGAATAAACACACGTCCATGTGCCCTTTCATGTCACGTGAGGAAAGCAAAGCATGCTGTGTAAGCACTTGACAGTTGCCTGCAACTGAGTCACTCCAACAGATATACTTGGCAAGATCTGACTTGAAATCAGAACTGCAGGTATTTGGAAGCCTGGGCAAGCCAAAACTGACAGACTGGCAACAGAAAGTCAGCCACTAAGACCAGGACAGCTCAGCCTTCAAGCATGCTGCATCAGGCAGGGACGGGACAGTTGGGAACAGGAGGGAGGGAACAGGTCAGCCCCAGGTTCAGGTCAGTAAGGGACCTGCAGTCCCTTAGACTGTGGCGAAGCAGCAGCTCACGGGAATGAAGGAATCCCCCCACATTGAAGCCAAGCCCTTCTCTGCTCCTAGCTGCCCATTTTGCTACACAGGCTCCTGTTCAGCCTCAGAAGTTCTTTATCCCTGCTGTGCCAGACCCCAGCCAGGCATCTCCTCCATTCCCTTCTTCCTCCACAGGAGAAATGGCCAGTTCCTCCCGTGACACTGAACCAGGAATTCATTTTCTTAGGATCCAGTGTTACAGTACTTTAGTTACAAACCCTACTATCAACTTCACTTGTGCAAGAATAGGAGTTACAAGAATTATTCCAGGGAAACAGACAGGTTCTTTGATGACTAAGTGTTACTTGTCAATCTTCTCTCTGGAAATGCTGTTTACTAACTTTTCAGTGGCTTAGTAAAAGGTCCACCAATATATATATACACATTTAAGTACGCGTGCTTGCAGGTTTGTGAATTTACACTCTTTCTCAACTGAACACACTGATCTCCACCTGAGTCGTGCAGCCACACATAGCATAAGGGGACATGGGACAGTTGCAGACGTGGCCACGTCCTTGGAAATAAGGCTCTTATTTCTCAAAACATGACCCCTAACCCCTGCTTTCTAGAAATAATACAAGCAGCGCGCTTGACGAGTCACAGTATCATTTCTATTTCGTTATACTCCTGTTTGCTGTATGCAATGCCAGAAGAATCTACTAAACCAGACCACAGCACCCTGCTGATCAGTCAAACTACTGCAGTCAAAACCCAAAATCACCTTGACTTCATAGACAAAGGGGTACGTATATATCTCATGTATATTTTACATCAGATATGCAAAACCCACATGTACAGTACACGTGGGGATGGTAACACTTCACTGCTATGGCAAATTAGGCAAAACAAAAAGAACAATGTGACTTGTTAGGAAAGAGACAAAAAGCTAATGGACCTGCTCAAAAAACCCTGGTAAGACACCCTGTGATGACTTGCAATTAACAGGAGATGGTTTCTCTGCATGTTTACGTTCTTTTTCAAGTACAAAACCATTAGTAAGTATCACAGTTCAAATCCTTTCCTCCTTTACTGACCTGCCAAAACCTCAGCTCCACATCGCCGAGTTCTCGAAAGTAATGACATCACTAGCACCTGAAGTAACATCAAGACTGCGGCTTGCAGGATAAACACAGCGCTGTGCTCCCAGCGTTGGCAGGTAAAGAGCCTGAGTTCACATTTCAGTCAGGAAAGAAAAAGCAAGCAAAGAGAGAGCGAGAACTCCAAAGACGGCTGCGGGAGCTGCGCTAGCCAAGAGCAAAACTGCAACAAAGAAAGAAACTCCTGAGTAACAGTCATGAGAGACATCACTCAAAGTTATGCTGGCTGTGTTCTCTCACTCGTGTGCTTTAAGATCCAAGCCGAAGACAGCCAGAAACCAAGCATTGGTTAAAAGCAACAGCAAAAGCCATCAGAAACACAGTTCATCTATCCCAATTAGCCTTAAAATATCTTCCTCATATTATAACTGACTTTGGACAAGCAATCCTCTAGCTGGTCAGCACTGTGCCTACCCAGCTGAGTGGCAGCTATTTCTTCCGAGCTGTTTTCTAAGGCTCTGTGAAGAAAGCAGCTCATCTCACAGATAAAACACACACAAACTTCAACAGCATCCCAGTGACGGGAGCTTTAGGTCATCCATCATCATAATAGGTCTTGCTGGGTATTTTATGGGTTGGGTTTGTTTGTTTGTTTGTTAAGTGACAGATTAATAGAGACAAAGAGAACAAAAAAAACCCTAAATACCTTCAGTGTTGTTTTTTGTCCAATTATTCCATAAGTCCGTGCTGAGGGATGAAACTGCAGCAGCTGACTCTTCGCTCAGTGCCCCCATTGCTGTGTAATGCAAATAGATGCTTACTGGAACAGAAAAACTCCGTATATCTATCCGAGTTCGAGTTCACCCAGAAACACCTACCCCCTTAAACAATTCTGACACCATGCAGCAATACAACAACATTTCATACAAAACATTCCTGCCTCAAACTTCCTTTTGCCCACAAGACAATTATGATTGTGGGGAAACAAAGTATGGTCTGCAAATTTCCCAAATACACCCCCATTCTGTTCTTCCTTCTAGTCGCTTACACAATCTAGGACACAGATACTACAATGTTACACCTATTTACCAGCTTAAGCAGTTTCTTTTCCAAGAGATGAAATTACACCCTATCGGTTCCAATTTCACCCGGGTTTACAAGTGCTAAAGCAATTCTGCTTCGCAACATCTTCGGATGCTTCCCACCCCTACTGCCTATTTCAAACTGTTGTTCAACAAAGGCTTGGATCTTACGACACGGAGAAGCCTCCTCCAAACCTACCTTTCAGCAAAATATAGATTAGCATTCCAAAAGCCATGGCAGGCAGCTGCTTTAACACCTTCCCAACTCTTCTTTCCAGATGGCTCGCTTGCTCCGCTTATCTGCGCTCCCGTGTTTTCTCTTGCACTTATATGCCACGAAGCGTCATCTGCTGTTCTCACCAATCAAAAAAAGGTGCATCTGGCAACCACCTCAACCCCTGGGGCAACCACACATTTATTTAGGAAACTGCTATTATCTCGCAATGGGATCGGGTTTTCTTTTGAAACCCTGGTTTCCTATTACCTGTGGGCATAATTGCGCATGCAAAGATACAGTTTGAGAGAGAGACTCGGTATCTGCCAGAGCAGATCAATGAAATGCAGCAAAACAGAGGCGAGCAAAGCGAAAAATGACGTGTTGTCAAAAACGTGAGCTGCGAACGTGCGGTGTTGTGTGACTTCCAGGAGAACAGGTGGCATTCGGGACGTTACGCTGGAGCTCAGGGTCCGGGAAGCAGCCCCTCGTGTTCCTTCCTTGGTCCTCCCCGTGCCTCAGTTTCCTGCCGTGCAGAAGAGGAAATACGAGCGCAGCTAGTGCCGAGACTGGGAAGCGATCAGACGCAAAGATACCGGATGATGCTCTCCACCGGTGACTGCCAGCAAGAGGCCTGTGACGACAGGCTCTGGTGAGCTCAAGGAGTACACTCGCACTCTTCATTCAGCCTTCTCCTGTGCACAGCACTGAGGCAGGGCAGCCCACCAGCCCCACGCGAGGCCTGGGACCGCTGGCGGTGGCTACGCACGGTCACGCGGGGCAGATATCGAAAGGTGGAGAAGCAGGGGCACAGAGAAGACACTGACTGAAAGAGCAGCAAGCTGTGGCCTCCTGTATCAGGTGATCCCTTCACAACTCCGGCTACTACACTGCCACAAAGCCCATCTCCACCTTCTCAAGGAGCGGGTGTGCCTCATGAGAACAGTCGTACTTTTGACAGAAAGTGCAGGTCTCCGAGACGTCCCCATCACACGCATGTCCTACACTATGCCACCCCCCACAGCCCGAAACGCCGGCCAGCTTCTTTACTCAAAGGCTGCCTGGAAGGAGCAGGACTGGTCTCTCCGAAGGGTACTCAGGTGGCCAGACATACTAGAGGAGATCTTCAGCAAGGCCCAGTTTCAACAGTGCACACACATCAGCAACCCGCCTCTCACCAGGGGAGAGCTATGTGCTTCACCCCAGCAGCAACTTTCACTTTCTCAACTGCGAGCTCCAAGCAACAAAAACATTTCACAATTGTTGTATTTTAAAACCCAAAACCTTCTGATAAACGTTCTAATAATTCCAGTCGGCTCAAGGCGTCCCTCTACGCTGTGCTCTCCTCAGTGACCCATAGATCAAATCTAACCACTTCAGATGTTCAGGGGAAAACAGGAGCTAGTCAGGCACATTTTAATTAACCGTTCTGCTCACCAACTGCATTCCATGAGGCTTTTCCCTTCCTTTGCTATCCTGAATTGCCACATGCCTGCACACCAATCGAGAGCAGCTTGCGCGCTCCCCAGATCGACTGGAGTGCTTATGCCTGCCTGGATAACCTCTGCTATCAGTCCGGAGTGGGGCTAAATCTCCTGAGCCTTGCTTTCAACACCTGTCTACACAATGGGAGCTTAATCCGGCTCGAACCCGAGAGGTGGCTTTGTCATGAGGCAACGCAGCTGGGTGCGGTAGGCCCGTGAGAAGGCTTCGGTGGGTAAGGCCGTGCCTCTGTCCGCCGCGGGGCCTGACCGGCTCTGGCACAGGAGCATGCTTTTGGGGTTGGTTAATAGGCCCTTCCCTGTGGATGCTCCTTCTGGACGTTCTCCCAGTGGAGAATACTCTCAGCGATGTGTCTGGCAGCTCTGAAAATAGCATGCCGCTGAGCAACACCTCGGTCTCGCTGCCTTTTGTGTAATGCTGACCCATCCACCAGAGGTGAGAAGAGAAAAAGCTTAAGACGCACAATAAACTGTTTGCAGGACATGAAAGAGGCAGACTCACGCGATGTAAGCAAAACACCATAAATTGTTATTCTGTGGAAAAAAAATATGTAAATAAATGCAGAGGTGATTATAGTTAAATCAAAGAAAACAAACAGGAACCTAGAACAGTGTTTAACAGACAAAAAAAGGGTAACGACGGAACACGCAAGAGACCTCCCTTGCCTTCACACTTAAACTCAATTCCAAAAAACAGTAACACAGCCACCCCCAAAACTGTGTTAAAACTTTTCACCAGGACGAACTAACGCTGAACAAGTTTTATTCCATCTTGGACACTGATGGGCTCGTTATTCTACGTAGCATCTGCGCAGGCACCTTGATCTCCTCACATTGGCACTACCGCTTCCATTTCAGCGGTGTCTGCAGTCCTGGCACTACGTGTTTAGTAACCATCCTCTCGGGCTCTCCTGTAAACACGGCATTAAGCAGAACTCTCAGAAAGCCCATCACAAGACCAATCAGGACAGAAGTGATGCTCCATCTTGGTTCTTTTATTACAGTAAGCACATTTCTTTGTTGAATGGCAACAGTATTCAGCCTCTTGGGTTTTTTTTCCTTCTCCTTTCAAGTTATCTATAGTCCACTGGCAAGCATCTATGGCTTTTGAAGAAAACAAATCAAAGGTATCTCAAATGAGATAAAAGCATTAAGATAAAAGTCCAAACTGGCGCCCACTGACTTCAGTGAGAACTGGGGCAGACTCTTCACACACGCTCAGTTCAATTGGCATCTCAGTAGGAACTCCGCTCCAACTTTTATACTGCATGAGACTGTTCCAGATCCATCCCGGAGCCAAAACATACCCATCTTAGTCTGCTATGCAGTCCTCTCTAAGCAGCAAAACAGAGTAGCCAAGGATTCCCAGGGCTGAGCCTTACATCATGGACAAAAAAAAACCCCAACCCTTTGCGTAGTTTCAGAAAGTAAGAGAATAATTAAATGGCTTAAAATTCCAACACGCATTTTATCAGGGATAAGCTTTTGCTTTCCTCTTCCTCTTCTCCCCCCGCCCATTATAAAGAAAGTAGGTACAGAATAGTTTTAACTACATTCTACCCAGCCAAAGTCAGACCCAGACCGGGCATCTCATCGGGACTTTTTGTGGGGTGTGGGCATCATGCAACAAAACATTTTGTCCAACAAATCCAGAGGTGGAAAGAAAATAGCTTTGGCCTGAATTCTAGATACTTAATCCATACCTACCTCTTGTATATGTCTGAGGTCAGAATTTCACCAGCACTCAAGTGTGACTGACTGTTTAAAAACATGCACTGAACATTTGCCGCCACGTCAACGTTACTGCTTGGCAGCCAAAACCAAAATCACATTCTTTCACTCCTCTCAGATTTAAGATTCCTGCTGCTATCTCTAAGTGTGTGTGGGGGGAAATAAATAAATATTTCAAGGCATCAAATTATATCCAGACTCCTGACCTTTCATCAAAACTGAGGGTCCCAAGTGCCTAAAAGACCTTTGTCATTGCACCCCACCCTCAGAGACACCGTTACGTGTTTAATTCATGCTTTGTTCTTCACTGTCACACCCATTACTGACCACCGACAACGTATCTGCATAGGCTACATTCTCCAATTCATTTTTGCTCACAAGAAGTCAGCAGGAGGTAACACAAAGTACTGGGACATTTTGTAAACCGTCACGTTTAGCATACTTGACATGAAAAAATAAATACAACGTAGAAATAAATATCTCTGTAGAAAAAAAATAAATGGTTTGTGTCTCAATAAATAGAATAACCTGGATTCTTCTTCCGAGGCAGCCCACTCACTCTAGTAAATGAGCTTTTTAGCAACTATGAGAGTGTTCTTCAGAAGCATTGCAACAGTCATAGGTCCTACTCCTCCTGGCACTGGAGTGATAAAGCCAGCCTTCTTCTTCACTTCTAGGAGAAAAGAGAAAAAGGTATTGATTAACAATGTTTGCAAACGCATTTTGTTCCCCTTCAGCTGCCCACGGGCACCTATCTGGCAATGAGCAGAGAGGACTGCGACTCGGGAAGGGCTGAAGAGGGGAAAAGTTAAAGCTGAAGTCTTCCTACAGCCATGGTAGGGACAGAACAGAGTCAGGACCGGGGCTGCAAGGTCCTGCTCTTCATCTGGGCGTCATCACCCAGGGGCCAGTTCTGGAGCACGGCATCACAACCTGCTCCAGCTGATCTACCTGCAGCAGGCTGCCCAAAATCAGTGTTCCTAGGGTGCCTATACTTAACTAGGATCCAGAGAGCAGACCTTCCCAAAGCCTTAAACAGAAAGGAAACTCTACAGCTGAATTAGCTCCAACCAGAACAGACTGTCCAAAGCTCGGGTACACCCGGGAATACTTGTGTTAAAAGGTACATGCATATGGATTTATTTTTTTTTTTAAGCATTTAAGCTAACACCTCTTTGTACAAAGAATTAATATAATGTAGCAATAAATCTTCACTTGATATTCTTATCTACTGTACAAAATGCAATCAACTGGAATTGCAGGTTACTTGCAAAGGAATTATATGCAACTGGCTGAGAATTCATCGCATGACAAACTGTAATGAGCAGTTATTTGCTAATAATGGTTAGTCCAACACATTACTAACCTGATTACTACAGAGGTTTTTTTCCCAGGTGCCACCGTGAGAGGTTTTTTGTTTGTTAGTTTGGGGTTTTTTTTGCTTGCTTAGAAATAATTCCTCAGAAACTCACACCCCACTTTTAAAAGCTTTGTTTTTCAACAGGCGCGCACACATACGCAGGAGAAAACTGAGCAAGCAGAACCCTGACACAAGCACATCCATTGCCACTGAAGTCACCACAGAGCAGAATCTGCAGCCAGCTGCGAGATCAGGGGATGGAAAACTAAGCACCTCGAGTTTGGAACAAGACACCTTGTCCCTGCTTTACGTGAAACCATCTCGCATGGACGCGGTGCTTCACGGTTGAGAGTAGCAAGGTCCCACAAAAAACAGTGTTTACAAGAGAATTGGCAAAGCTCGATATTGGTTTGGGTTGTTGGGTTTTTTTAACAGAATATTTATTAGATTTTAAGGGGGGATTAAATGAAATTAAGAAACCCACTGTCTGAACTCCCCAAGGCAGGGACCTAACAAGAGCATTCGCAGCAGTTCATCGCAAACACCTCACTGAAGTACAGAGCAGAAGATTAAGCCTCATTGAGGAGAGACAGTAATTACAACTGGAAGGGGTTTAATTACTCAGTTGACTGGTGCCACTAGACATAGTGTTAAAATATTTGAGAAGGTAAACAAATTGCAGCGTGTTTGGGGTTTTTCACATGTAAATTGTAACAAAATGAATGAAGACCTCATTTGACAGCTATTCTTAATATTTTCAAAGACGAATAATTTGTCTTTTTACTAGTTATACTACTTTGAACGACCTACCATTGGAGAGTAGCATTTACGGTTAATACAGTTACTACAAACTCCCAGATTAATGTCATAATCATCAACGGGCACCCACATCTGAAGGAAACAGTCATCAGCACCGACAATCCCACCACAGCATTTGAAATGGAAATGCCTGTTTCCATGGCAATGGTGCATACCTCTGTGGCACCATTCAATCCTATCTTACTTACAAAGAGGTGCAATCCACAGCCCGACCATGTCTCACCTGAAGAGAGCCTTCTAATGAGTTTCATGTACACATTCCTCGCCTTTAGTGTTGGTAACCAGCAGTAAACACACAGTATGCTGTTTTCACAAGTTGCCGGGGAATTTCTCTACCCGTGCCCTCTCATTATGGAAATCCCCGCGGGTCCGTGCGGCAGAGGACATATTTTTGTACCAGTTAGCACAAAACCACCCGAATAACTCCTTCACAAAAGCCGATCCGCATTTCTAAACGTGCAACAGGTGTCTGTGTTGGGGAAACTACCACCTCCTAAGTCTCCATGTAAGAGTAAACAGATAGGGTGAATGCAGTTTTCCAAGATGAATGCCAGCAACCAAAGGGGAAAACCAACCTGGCCCTCCAAAAATCTAAACAGATTTTCCTAAAGTGCAGTTAGCCACAGCACCGTCCCAAGACGGCGCTTGCATGTGACCGATCTCCTGCTGGCAGGAGAGGTCAGTTCCTTCAGAAGGGCTTGTTTCTGCCTCTCAGCAACAGCCTAACCTTGTCCCTAGCTTTAACTCTGCTCTCCCGAGATGCATGCTCTTCTCCCTGGCATTCCTCTGCCCATCTGGAAAGTGCTGGGATGCAAATTAGGTGCCTATGGGGGAGGAGCTGCTATTCTGCAGCTTCTGTAGAACCTTAAAATCTTCCTTTGATTCTTCAGAAGAAATGAAATGTAGATTGTTTCCTTGAAAAACAGGATCCACTGCTTTGGAAACAGCCCTTCATTCCTAGGTTCCTTTAAAGCCAAGGACATCAGACACCTAATAGGGTTAATCACACAAACCAGGGACAAGTCTCAACCTGACAGCAGTTCTGGGTCTGGTGCATCTGCGCTAAGTGATGCAGAGTAATTCCTGCCTAAGCACTGTTTCCACACAGCCTTACTAGTCCCTGTGAAGCTGCCCTGGATCACTGCATCCTTGCAGCAGTGCATAAGCCCGAGTCACGTGCTCAGCCATCGCAGCAGACATCCCACGTTCTGCTCTACACATTCTGGGGTTCATCTCGCCACGGGCAGCGGGATTCCAACCAGCAAGCGTTTACTTCGTTTCTCATAGTTCCTCATTTTCAGTCTTATCCCTGTTTGTCTTACTGCAGCTCTTATAAAACCGAGGAATTATGGTCTGGAACTGCAATTCCGTTAGTGCAGATATCTTTCCTCCTCCAGCAGCTCTTAAAACCGAGCGACAGAAGCATCCTGGGCAGAAAATTCCAGGGTAAAATTATGCAGAGCAGCTTCTCTGCGTTCAGCTAATTAGGACAGAGAGGTGGATGGGATGTCGCTCTAGCCTTGGGATAATGAGCAGCTGCAGCAGAAATGCAAGGTATCAAAGATCGCTTACCGAGATCCCTGCACGACATAGCCCTCTGCGGAGGAGTACGGAGACTTGGCCACCCAGCAGCTCACTGCCCCAGTTAGCCATCAATCGGTCTGGCCTGCTGGCAGCCACAGCCCAATGCCAACATTTTTATTGACTTCTTGCAGTGGTGGAGCACAGCAACAGGCAACACTTTTTCCCCTGATTTCTGCAGGGCTGCAATATGGTGACAAGATGACACAGGCAGGACTTTTATTAACTGAAAAATGAATTCCAGGTCTTCAAAACCAACTGAGAAATTCACTAACGAAAGCCACGGCAAAAGCAGCTGGAACATCCGCATTCTGTTTTCACGACCACTGTTTGGAAAAGCTCCACCGAGAGGTTATTTGGAAAGGATTCAATAATCTGAGGAGAAGCCTACAGCCTGGAAGGTAACACAGCGAACGCAAAGCGGCAGCAAACAACCATCAGAAGCGACTGCTGTCACAAAGCCCGGGCTTCCCACAAAGGGTAGCTAAGTTTCAACTTCGGGACCATCATTTCCATTAAGAAACTGGATTCAAAGATTACTGTGGTAAATCCGTAAAGTACTAACGAGGATCAAGAAACTCATCACCTCGTCCGATGACACTGTAGTCACCAGTTCTGTAGCTGACGAGGACAGGACGCATTTCCCTGGTTTTCATTCAGTACACTTTGGTCTGTTCAGAAGCAGTAAGTGGATCTGGCCCCTTCTCCACCTTAGCTGCACTCAGCACAGCATTTCCCTGCACTCACCACGTACAAGTATCCCTCATTCGATGGAAATTCCCAAGATATGCCCGTCACCCTTCGCCCTATCGATGATTTGCTGAGGTTCTCTTTTCAGGCAGCCCCTCCCTGCTCCCAGGGCACGTGTTTTCCAAAAGCTCTTTTACGTGGCTTAGGCTGCGCAAAACAGGCAAGTCGTGAAAACCATTATCCTTTATAAACCCCTCTGCTGCTATCACAGCTACATCACCCACAAAGGTCTTACAGAAAGGACTTCTTTCCTATACAGCTATCCAATAAAGACTCCAACCCCAGCATTACGCTCCGCTTGTCACTGATATGGGAGAAATAAATCATGAAGGAATAGAGGCAGCACTGAAAGCAAATCCCACTCGAGGTCTGCACGCTTTGGTTTCAGGGGCAGTTCCAGTTTCAAAGGTTAGCTACTACAATGGTGCATTACCAGCCTGCTCTACGAGTCACTCCTGGAAATGGTGCTCCACCCAAAAAAGCCGTTCCACTTAAATGCTCTGTGTAAATTGTTGCTTTATTTCATGTTCCCAGTCCTTGCAGCCCTCCTCCCCAGTTAGCAGTACTGCTGTGGCAACAGAAGCCCTATAAAATGGGGCCAAGTTCACCCACACGTGCATTGCCCTGTTCAAAGAACCACATCTTTCTGTGACTGCAACTTGCTGCCCAAAAGGATCTAAACCGGCGCTGGCGATAATCAAAGGATGCCAGCGCTTCTCCTCCTCCCTCGTGGCTCACAGAAGCTACAAAACGCCCCCTCCCTGCACCATATATTTTGGCAAATTCTTAACATAAACAGGGGCACGCTGAAATGTGCTGTGCTGGATATATATGGAGACGCACAGGCGGTTGAAGGCTGCCCAGCAATTCCAAGCTAGGTACCTCAGCGCTCCGCAGGTGACCTCCATGGGCACAGTGTTTGCTCGCCTTGTTCTTTCAGATATCTTGGAACTGCATGGTAAACTATTCCAGACTAAAAAAAGAAAAAAAAAAAATAATCCCTTTTTGATGTGGACACAGTTTGGTTTGGAGCGTCAAAATCAAGAGGACATACAGGGAGTGGGGGAAATCACAAACACTGTTTAAAGACATGCCACAAAACAGCCGGGATTTGTGCCCAAAAATGAAGCACAGAGGTACCCAGAGGTACACTGCCAAGTCAGCCAGTGGAGCAGCTGCAATCGAGTCTGATACTGTTAAACTTTGGCAAGTTAACTGAACGATCTCGTTGCTCCTCCTCATCTAGGCTGTTTAAAGGATGGCCAAAGTGCGTGCCCCGGCTTAAGAGCGTGCCCACACATGCACCAGCATAAGCCAGGGGTCAGTCTCAGCCCGCTGTGGGAAGCAGCATCAAGGGCAAGGTCCCTGGCTGCAGGTGACTGCAGGCAACCCTGCTGCCTACAGCAGAAGCAGGCAGAACACAAGTGCAGATTTTCGAACAGATCTCAAAATTTCAAAACTCTTTTTTTTAGCAGCCATCAAATCTTCTTGGCCTCTGGTAGGAATTTTTTCCTCCAGGCGTTTCTTAAACTGAATTTAATGATGAACAAAGTAAAAATAAATCTATTGAAATGGCATCCTTTTGTTGTTACGGTGATAAAAATGAACCTCAGTGTCTAACCTGCCCCCTAGAGATGAGGGGATGGCATCCAAGTATTGCTAGGATATGACAACTGAATCGAAACAGTTTCCACCCATCTAATAAACTTCGTTTTCACTGCGGGAGATTTTCAGTCCGAGGACCTGGTTGGGCAAGGCACTTCCATCGATTTTTTATAACTCAAATTTATGCTCCGACTGCCCGGTTATATCTCTGCTCTCCCCACAGCCACGTTTTCTACCTAACGAGGATGAGGAGACAACAGATATCGGCAGGCGACGTGATGCTCAAGAGGTTCTGCGTGGCATGCCGGCCATTTAGGGCCTTAACCTGCAAAAATTATACTCGCTTAGGCTGAAATATAAAATCAGTCAAGTGATCAAGAGGAGGAAAAGGATAAAATGATTTGCTACGTGAACACACTAACTCGTTCCATTTCCTGGGTGCCACATCAAATACTTGGCAAGGGTGATTTACTGTAGAGCATTTGGAACTGTATACGCTGGGATGTTTTCTTTTTGTTGCTAGAGATTTAGTGAAACTTTCACCGATACCAATGAACCAACAACAATTTCCCTTTGGCAATGCACAGTGAAATGCTACTTGCAACCGTAGTGGCATAATCCAAGCTGAAGTTCCTCCCTCTCTTTTGGATCTTCCCTCCCCCCAGGTGAAATCCTGAGAACAACCCACAGCAGACATGACGAGACATATACAGTGCATTGTTGAAACTCTGAATCACGGCCCTGCCATTGAATCTGCACCTAAATTACATTCAGAAGCTCTCACGTTTAAAGAAAAAGAAACAGAAAGGATACAATGTCATGTTTCTCAAAGCTATCGCTTTTTTTCCTCCCACAACTGCTAAAGCAAACAAAAAAAATCCTGAAAATTCTCTGTGCTTTAGTTTGGTTCTGAAAACAGAAAATATAACCTTTTACTCACGAATGTACCAGAGGATAGCAAAAGAAAACAAAGGCAGTGTTTTCCTGCTGGAGCCCTACCGTACACAAACAGTTATACGCTTGCAGACGCGCGCCGAGGCAATCGCTTACCTACACTCGTGCAATTTATTCCATCGCCTTTAGCAGGCGGGTATCATGTATGATGAGTACAAGAAGCAGGAACTAAGGGAGTGATGTAATTACAAATACATACAGCTGGCTAGAAACATTTGGAATATAATTAAGCTTTGAGACATTATGCCAGCCAAGATGTTAATAACCGTGAAAAAAAAAAAACAACCTGTGGGTGATTTTCATACTTATCAAAATAAGGAACTGTTGAGAACCATTAATAATGTGGGTAAATGCTGTCTAAGCTTCCCACACTCAACTCTGCCAATAAGCTTTAATTTTCAACTGCAACAATCCTGCTATTCCAGTCTGGAGCTCCTCCAGAGGAGAGATATTTAATCAAGTTACATCGTGAACTTGCTCTGCAACACATGAAACATGAAAAGATCAATATGTAACACCAATTTTTATCTGTTAGGCTTGCCTGGACCAAGATTTTCAACAGCTTCAGATGAACCCACACGAAACCTTAGCGTAAAGGATACTTCTAAAGCAGAAGTGAACATTTTCACGTGCAAGTGTAGATACAGAGCCTAGAGGGCAGCTGGAAAACCTGTGCTAGCATAATGTGCGCTGTGAAGAGCGGGAGACCCTGTGCTTATGAAAGAGCAGAAACTGATTTTATTGCTTACTCCTGAAACACCTCACAGACTTAGAGAGGATTAAAGAAACCTGGAGACAAGCATATTCTGGCACCACACTGCCATAGGAGCTCATCCGCATCACTTAAAGGTTGCTGGGATGTGTAATTAAAAGGCACACTTTCTTTCTTTAAAGATGTACCAGTTCTTAAGAGTAAATACGGGGACATACAGTTCGTTAGCTAAATCAGAAAAAAAATCCTGCAGGTATCACCTCATTTGAGACACTGGCTACTCCAAGTAGTAATCATGAATGAATGCCCCAACCTTCACGTATTTATCCAACAGGTTCATACAGAGAGTGTTTTACTGACCTTCAAAGTCCACGTCCCCAACTAACTTAGTCTTTCCCGTAAGAGGATCGTGGATATGGTTGATGCCTACGTCAATCACAGCTGCACCTTCTTTGACCATATCAGTCGTAATCAACTTTGGGATACCTGGAATCATCAAGATGTATTTGATTAACATGGCTAGGTAGTCTTAGGTCACCAGTTTCAAATGTTAGCAAGGGCTCTGCATTCACGTTAATTTTTCTTGACACATCGCACACAAAACAATTACTCCTCAGTTTCATGCAGTTTGTAACTATGAGGAAAAAGAAAGGGTGATTTGGTCACTTTGACTAAATATTTTCAGCTAAACCTTGGGCCACCGACACAGCCAAGATAATCTCAATGGAGGAAGCACTTGCTGATTTGTGGCACTAAGTCCCTTTCACAGCATCTCTGCAGAAAAGCTGGACGATAAAGATGCTCTGCAAGGCACTATAGAGAAGCTCCAGCTAAAACAGAATGCTCAACAAGTCACCTCAGCTCTTTCACATGCACCATGTTTCTTCAGCACACTTAAACGTAAAGTGTCTTGACATTCAACATGAAGGTGTTCAACAGTCAGGACCCAGAAAACCTGGAAGGTCACTTCAAGTTCCAGATAGAGAGCCAAGTCAATGGCTATGCATTTTCAGACACTCATGCTATCTATACACATAGCTAGAGACCCCAGACAGTGATGTAGGTATTAAAACGTCTTCAGTACAAAAACAACAACTGAACTACACACAAAATCTGACCTGGGTCCTGCAGAAGGGGGTTCAGAAGAACCCCTCTTTGCAGACAGCAGTTTCCTGTAACTAACAGGAAAGGCTACCTGGGAACAAAAGTACTAGCACTGCTTCACAAACAGGAGCATCCTGAGTGACCAGACATCTGAAAGCTTCTGCCTGGACAATCACAACAAAACCAACAAACAAAGGCATCTCCTGGGATGTTAAGGCAAAGAAGAATCTAAGACAAAAGCCGGTGCATGCCGTCGAAAAGCCGAGCATATCAAGTCCTTACACATCATCTGCATTAGCCTATCACACCTGAATTGCAACAGCAGCAATCTTTTCTCTCTGTTCACTTGAAATGACCTCTTCAATTTCCTTCCCACCATGCAACTTCCAACTTGGAGGGACAGGAAGTTCCAACTTCAGAATTACAATTCACCTCGCTTCTTGAGCAGTTCCATCAGTTCTACGTTCTGGGAGCAATGGTCATCCTAGTAACACTCCAAAGGGGGGCTCTAGGCTCCCCTCTCCCCCACCAAAGCAGCTTTCTCACAGGTGGAGAGAAGGGGAAAAAAAAAGAAAGGGAAGAAAGCAAAATCCCTGTGGTTTGAGACTGTACTTTTACTGGAGGCAAGTGCTGGCATACGAGGGCTTTGGCTTCATTTAAAGTGCTGGATCGTAGCCACTTAGTCATTGAGATACAGGCAATACAAGAACCTCCTTGGCTCTCCATTTCTCACTCCCCCATAGGACACAAGCTTGAAACTCTGCTTCTAATGTTGAGCAAGCCAAGACCTCAAACTCTTTCCTATGCCATTCGATAACATCTGGCTGCGTCTCCTTCATGGCACTCTTATGCAATCCGTTGGAAGCCGGCTGGTAATTGGATAATGCCTCAGCCTTATGGGGGTAAATGATCTGCGCGCGATAGGGATGGAAGCGTATTAACGGAAGCTGCACAGTTACACCCTTTGTAAAATGGTTTGATAATAGGCCAAATACTTAATAGCGACAAATAAACTAACCCCCAAACCAAATGAGCAGATCTGTTTACTTAAGCCTACTTTACATACCAAGTAGGAAGAGATAAGCGTTAGAGAAGCTATTCCTAAAATGCACTAACTGAAGGATGTGGGAAAATCTTTCACTGGTAATCTTTGTAGAATATGGTGAATCTCATTTTAAATGAAAGAGCAACAAAGTCCTATCAAACCCCAGATTTGGTACAAACAGCCAGCTCCTCAGAAAGCCACCTGAATAAAAGGGGCTAACAGATCAGCAATTCCTGTACTAGAGGACCACAGATCACAGCCCCAGGGACAGTGCGAGTAGTCCCAGAAGAATTTGAGGGCAGGGATAGCAGGCAAAGATCAGAAAGGCTATGAGATGCAGAGTGCCAGCTGTGCTTAGGAGGAAGCAGTATGCTTTGGCTAGAAGTACAAACCCTGCATGGTATTGAAAGAGTCTGAGAAGCTCCAACTGGAAGCAGAGACACGGATTTTAGGGAGGGGTAGGCCGGACAAGAGCAGCATTGTTGGAATTTATGATGCAAGGAGTTGGGAGGGAAGAAATAAATTGTGTGGATAGCTACAATCAAAGCAAGCAGGAAAACTGGTGTCCACAGGCTGGGGGAGAAAAAGACAACACATGAAGATGGGCATTCTCAAACTTGAGAGTGAAACCAGAAGCACCTTATAGGAAGCGCTATGAAAGCCACGCACACAAGTGAAGAGAGACTCCCTGGAGACAGAGTAGTACACGGGAATGAACAGACTCACTGCAACAAGTCACCAAACCAGGAGGCAGAACACAGGTGGCTCTTCTGAAAGGATCACATGGGAAAAGGAGCACAAGAAAAGGAAACTCACTCTTATTTGTGGACGCGCACAAAAAGCCGTTTTCCCTCTGCGCATCTCGCACAGCGGCCTGTGACAGCAGCTGCTTCTACCTTTGCAATACCCACTGAGCAGGTCACACATTTCCGGACAATGCATGATCCCAAAGGTACAATGTGCAGAAGCTGTCAAGCCACAAGAGGAACCTTGGAGGGGTTCCACCTTTCTCAAGTGTAATCTTCCCCAGAGCAACCACTGGGGCAGGGCTGCACACTGTTTGCACAAGCCAGCCCTAGGATTTTCATCATTCCAAGTGTATCTCGTGTTGTGTAATCAGTGTTCTATCATGCTCCTGCTACAAATGACACGGGGAAAATAACGCTAAGAACAAACACGACTGAATTGCTACTGAACTGTTTAACTACAAGCATAACTGACGACAAACTCTGTTCTGAATAAAATTCAGAAGCAATGATTAAATTGGAAGCAGTGTATCTGGATGAAAAGTTCCTACTTTATTCCCAGGTAGCACACGCATGATTGTCTTTCCTTCAGTGTGTGAATTCTGGTCAGGCCCACAACTGAGTTACTGTGGAACAAGTGAGCTGTTTCTTGTTCCTGACCTGGCACGAGAAAGGTAGTACAGTAAAGCCCTGAAGCAAAGGGCATCTCCCTTCAACAGGAAGCGATGAGCTCAAGACAGGCATCTATCTGTCTTCACCTCGAAAATAAGCAAGCAAGAATTTGGTTTTGAGGATGATGAAGAGGGAGGGAGAAAGGGAGGAGAAATGATGAAAGACACAATCCTTTTGTAGTCCTCCAAAATGGTCCGGGAAGGAAGACATCCTGAGCTGCGGGGGAACACAGAATTTTACCAAGGTTTTTAGTAAACTGGATTGCTTTGGTTTGTTTTTTAAAAATACAATTTATTTTTCTATTTATAATAACTGTAAACAAAAAGTAGAGGTTGCAGAGAAGCAGGGGTCCGTGTGTTTGTTTGTTGTAGACCAGTGAATCTGTGAGTATTTCACTCTATACTGCTTGAAGAATACAGACACTGACCTCTCAGACCCTATCCTCTGGGCTCCCTCCTTACGCCATGATTGTAAAATAAAAAAACAAAATAAAAATTCAGCCGTTAATTACGTTACCAAAACTACCAGTTAATTTGGCAAGGATTCCCTTAATTCTAACAGCGAGGGAATGATACCATTGTTTTATGAACGCAGCCTCCAGCTGATTTAAAGAAACCCTCCTGTCAAAATTTAAATGACTCATGATTTTTTCACTGCACAGAGAATGTTTTAATTTACATAATTATAGCCGTATAAACTATGCACTGACTGGTTCCCAATCTTGAGTTCACTCTCGAGTCTCCCTAAGGGAAAGGTGTCACATGTGACGAGAAACAGCTTATGAGTCTGCAAATGCGAAGGGCAAGAACAAAGCACCAAATCACTCTTCTCACAACAAGAAATCCTACTTACTGCAACACCCTCAGCAAGCATGGGCACCGAGTCTTTGGTGAAATGCAGAACAGCTCCTGCTGCCACCAACACGGACACCAGAGCCTGGTTTTTAGGTGTTAACCTTGCGATTGCAGTATTAACACAACAATTATTACCTGCAGCAACTATTACGATGTCAGCGAGTTGTGTATGGATCTTGAGCTGTTCTTTTGGTGTGTGTCGGTGAGTAATGGTCACTGTAGCATCACCTAAAATGTAAGAGATTGTTAATCAATTCAAGTGTCTGTAGAGCATGTACTTTCAGGTACGTTAAGAACAGTACAGACGACCACCGGATTTGTCTTGGGACACAGCACTCCTTTCAGCACAGGCAGATTACTCACAACACCTGCTGTTCACACATATGAAAAAGCATTTATTCTTAACAATTCTCACAGCATGAATTCATTTCTATGGACTAACATTCCTTCATCAGGTTTGTTACATGTAGTGGAATTAGACAGAGCAAACCCAGCACATAAAACCTTCACACATAGAAGGCAGATTTATCACTCGATACTGGAAAGAAACTCTTGAATAAAATAGAGCAGTCTTCTGATACCTATTTTAAGCAAAAGAAGAGGGATGTCTTGCCCAAAACCACAGCCATTACTTCCAAAAATATATACACAATGACATTCTTTTGCCTTCTCATCCTGTACTCAGCGGAGAGGCTGAGAAAAAACAACAGATAAAAATCACAAGTTACAAACATTCACACCTTCTAAGAAATTAAATCAGAGCTATTTTCCCATCAAGATTTTAGTAAGGAACGTCTGTTGTCAGCTTCTGAAACCAAGTCATTGCTTTCACTACTAAAAAGGAAAGGAGAAGATAAATAGCTATTTTTACACTGATACTTCTGCTGGAAGAAGAGGAATATATTTAAGAAATCAGATTCCACATGAGACTGCTGAGTCAGTTCACAACCTTACAAAACAGAGACAGTCTCGGGACCTGCCAACACAAAGCAGTTTGGTTTGCAAAGGTTCCGAAAGTTTTCCGATCTGATCAGATATTGCCACCTGCAGGACATTATAGTTTCTACACAGAAAACATCACAGATGAAGACAGACCACAGCTTTGCCCTTTTCTCCATAGCCTGTAAAAAAAATCCCGGAGAAATAAAACCTACGACAAAAAATAAAGGGGAGAAAAAAAAAACAAAACCAAAAAAATACCCCCCACACACCCTGTATCACTTCTTAATAGAAATAAATCAAACCAGTCCAATTGCTGACGAAAACCTTTTCTGACAACCCAAGAAAGTTGTTCTTTCAGTACTTAACTGTAGGCCTTGTCTGGTCCCCATACCCCTGAATATATAAAAATAAATAAATTTTAATAAGAGCTTCTGCTTCATTTGTATTAACAGGTTAAAATATCTCTAAACACGTACCAAAGAAGAAATCCTGCCTTGGTTTGGTAAAAATAATATTAGCAACTCTGACATGTTATTTTCAACTCCAAAACACACTTCATCTAGAAACTTGACACTCTTGCAAAAGCCACCTCATCTTGTACCGTGACAGATGCCTCTGCCCATAATGCATACATTCTTCTCTGCTATTAGCTGCTAAGAAAACAGGTGGATTGCTCCATTTAAGATATTATTTTTATTAGGTTCACATTCCCAATCTTTCTTTATCTCCGCTTCCTTGATCCTGTGAGACGTGAGCTTCATGTATCTCTTTGGCTGTCTCTCTCAGCTTTAGCTCAACTGCCTTCAGCTTCTTCACTGTCCTGACACGGGCAGAAATTCTGACAGCCATTGACACACAGCGGGAACCTCCACCTCGCGCGTCCAGGCTGTGTTCTCCTGTGGCTCAGGGCAGAAGAGCAACAAGATCTTCAAGGACAGCCCGACTGGAGAGTCGGGAATGAAACCTGGACTAGACTACCCCAACCATGAAAGTATTCTTCACCATGTACACAACAAATATGTACTTAATGCTAATTTATGTGAAAACTACACATGTTCTTTTGTTTTCTTATTGCAGGTTGGATAAGAAGAAAACCTACCTTAAAAATAAATCCATTTCTTCAGAACAAGCAAAGAGAGCTTCAATGATTTATCTCTTCCTACATTTAGATTCCAGTGCCACTGTTGGTAAGGAAGTACCGGAACACCTTTCTGTCCCTACACAGAATATCTGACATACAGCAGCAAATCAGGCTGCCAGTGAAGTAACGTGTGATGTGTCAGCAATCATTACGTAGGTGGATGACCGTGAAGCACAGCAAACTTTGTTCATAGGCCAAACAACACATGGACTAGCCCCTCAAAACAGTTTGTAATACCAGGCAGTCAGTAAGAACTAGAAACCCAGGATACAAACAAATAAAACCGAGCCACAGGTCCATCTACCTCAAAAGCTGCCAGTTACAAGCCAGTATTTCATTACAGCTAAAAAACACCCATGCAACTACAAGCTGCTGAAAGAATCAGGGCTCAGTAAGTCTCCTCAATTCCAGACGAGAAACATGCGAGTACTTTGCAACATCACTCTGCGTCGTGAAAAGCCTAGCTCAAACACGGCACTGCGCTGCCAGTTAACGTATCCAACCCAGTATCTGCAGCAAAGGACAAAAAAACGCTACTAATTTTCCTGGGAACGGGGACGCGACCAGAACTATGCACTGATGGTAATTACAATTCAAACACTGAGAGAAGTTTCAAATAGCAACTTTCCCACAGCGGCTGAATGGAAAAACCAACTCTGTGATTAGTAAGAAGCTTTTAGTGTTTTATTATATTAATAACAGATTTCACCCCACTCCTATTAAGTAGGCCTGGGATTAAACATTCATGTTTACCTCGTTTGTGCACACCACCTCGGCAGCTTTCAGCATCAAAATGAAGTTGCAACAGGACGGCAGTCTATGTAAATTATATTTGTTTTTCTTTCTACAGCACAATTATAGCAGCACATGCATGCTTCTGTAATTAGAACTACTCAGAAGTATTTCCATTACAACCCTCAATTTCCAGGGGGATATAAATTGCACTGCAGAAGAATCCCCCAGGCCAATGTGTTAATATCATAGAACATGCATTGAAAAGTTACTTGGCTGTTCATATGGATATTTTCATAATCACCACCTAACACAGCACAACGCAAGAATCATGTCATATATACTTTTTTTCCTCTAGTTTTATGTATATGCATGTTTGTGGGTATGTATGTGTCTGTGCACGAAAAGCTTGAAATGAATACTACACAAGCATGAGGATAAGGCATATAACTCTCCTACTTGATATAAACATCACAGGAACCTCTGCAGCTCTCAGAGGCCACACCGTCAGGTATCATCCTCAACATTCAGGGCTAACCATGTTTAAGCAGTAGCTGTTTCAAATGGAGGACAAAATGATGACACCACCAGAAAAAGTCGAGTCTGGAAACTGTTTTCTTGAGAGTATGTCAGGACACACATTGGCAAATCTATTTCCTTGAGCTGGTTGCAAGTATTGTACAAGAGAAAAAGCCCTCTCTCTCTTTAACTGAATCCTCTGGTCAGCTTTATTCTAATGATTTCACAGAAGGAAACACTAAAACAACACTCACGGACTTACCTCCAGGCCTTTCATGTTCTCCATCAGTATGTAAAAGCATAGAAATAGGCATTCCAACATTCTTAGATCTTCCAGCTACAACAACATTTTTTCCAAAGGTTTGTATTCCTTGCAGGGAAAAAAAAAAAAGGCAAAACATAAACAAAGAGAACAAAACAAAACAAAAATGTATTCTGCTTTTTCGATATAACTAAGCCCTTCTTCCAGGTTCCCAAAATACAATTATTTGTGGACTGCTGACATCAGTGTGACTTTGAAAATCCATAAAGCTGAACTGGAGGGATGAATCCAGAAAGCAACCTTCAGTTTTCACCTTAGAGAAACACACCTGGCAGCTCATTCAGGTTATCAGAATCACCCCTTGGAGGGACTTCATTCCTCTCCTCTGACCACAAAGGCAAGTGGAAGCTCTTACATCTACCAGTAAGAGCATGCGTACCACACTTATAAAATGACAACTATTGAACACATCTGCATTCTTTTCCCCTTCTGGTATTAAATTAAACCTCCCCATTTTTGTTCCTTTTTCTTCCTCTTGCCCCCCAAGAATGTCTGCATTCAAATCTTCTATCTGATAAATTACCAGGAGGTCAGCGATATCACAGGAAGCTCCTTACAACATTTTAAGATGCAGAAAGTAAGTTACCAAAGTCCTTCACCAAGTATTCTACACGGACTACTGTTTATGCTTAATTAATAGTTATGCTACTGGCAAAAGATCTCATCTGTTTGGCACCTCCTTATTATTTAGATTAATCCTCTAAATGTTTGTTCTTCTATCAGCCCAATACATTTAGATAACCTACACCTTTAAACTGCCTCCGACTTTATCCCTTCTTCATCCGAGATAAAAAGAGTTTCAAAAGCGTTTGGTTTCTTACCGGTCCGTTTTATGATTTCCCACACGGCAGCAGCAGTGGCAGGGATTATAGAAGGCTGATCAAGACACAGACGTCCAATATTCATGATATGAAAGCCGTCCACGTCCTTTTCAGGCGCGATAGCGTTACAGACTGTTCGTTCATCTATGTGATCTAGGAGACACATTGCTTCCACGTTACAGCTCTTGCACTTGTCGGGTGTCATCAATACTACCTGAATCACTACACGGAGGAACACACAAGTTTGGTCTAGCTAGGGTAATTAGTATTATTCATTACGAAGGAACTACACTCCCCCTCTAAAGGCAGCAGCAACCATTTCACTTTTCAAGTCACCTACTGAAAGTTAAATTATTCCGTACGTGACACGACTAACACAAAAAGATTCAGTCAAAATAGGAGAGGCCAACACTCAGCTGAGAACGAAGAGTTAGTAACTACAGAAACAAAGGTTTAAGCAAAATAATTTGGAGTTGTTTCTGCATTCTGGAAGTGTTAATTATCAAGTGGCTCAGAAAAAAAAAAAATTCCTAGAAGAAAAGTTATTATTGTGCATGTTACCTGTCTCTAAAATCACAAAGGACACACAACCTAAGTTTTAAACAAATATAGGGAAACCCTCCGCTGAAATAACTTTGGAGGTCTATCTTTCATTGTCCATTTTATAACAACTCAACTGTTTTTAGTAATTTGCTGATCAGTAGGACCAAACACATCCTGCTTCAGAGAAACCACGGGAAACTGATGCTGAAGAGCTTGAAGCACTAAGTATGGCTTTAATGACAATACTTGCAGACAATTTCTAGTTTGTGTCTGTTCATAATGAACATTTTTCATATGCACTATTGGGATGGAATAGGTTTGGCAACTGCTCGAGGCTTCTACTGCATAGACATGGGTACTGATTACGATAGATACTCTTCTGAGGTATTTGTGTGATTCTGCATTGAAAGGAGCTAGTTAATGAAAAGATACCATGCATGTTATAAAACTTAAAACATATTAATCTCCTGTTAAAACATTTCCTATTAAAAAACCCACTAGAGTTAAACGAGACTGTTATATGATTTGTAATTCCATTCACCATTTTCTGATGGGAGGAAATTTCCTTCTGAATTCTAATCAGAAAGGTCTGTGGAAATTAAGATGTTAAGTACATAGATGAAAGAGTCTCTTGAAGTCAAGCTAGACTAATCCAGGCATTGAAGGTAACATAATCTTGTTTTGTGTCAACTTGAGGAATTAGAAAAAAGAAAAAAAAACAAACTACTAAGAAGAAAGACATTTGGAGTAACCTATTAAACAGTTTTTCAAAAGAAAACTTGTCAACCTTAGGCAAGTTAGGTGTTCAAACAAAAACTTGGCAGCTGGGATAGGAGAGAAACCTGCTCTGACAACTCCTCACTGCTGCATGTCTTCAGCCTTCCAGAAACAGACAGATAGTAGATACATGCACATAAAAAAGAAAGCATGCTTTGCAAGGATTCTCCTTTTTTCCCTGCTCAGAAATAGTCTGCAGAATTTCAGTACAGGGCACACAGTGCTGGGAAGAAATGCAGCTGCATAGCTGGGGATGAGTAGGCTGACATGGGCTGGAGAAGAGAGGACATGGACACCTTCGCTTCCTCAGCATCAGGGACACTTCTAAAACGCTATCTTGCGCTCGCCATCCCCAAAATAAACAAACCAACCACACAACCCCATTCAAACTCGACAGGCAATCACTATGTTCCTTCACGAGTAGCTTTCATTTGCCTCGAGAAATGTATTTTCCTGGTTTGTTTCCACTGACTGCAGATCACCTCATTTATTTTCAGAGGAAGAAAATAATTCCTTACTGTCGGTCTCGCAGAACACGCTGAGCCTCCTCTCGACCAATACAGAAACTCACTTGCCATCACCCTAAGCTACTCTGCATGACCAGTTCCCCACTGCGCTCACCCTTGCGCTTGTTAACCAACCTTGCAGGACGACACCGGGCATCGCTTGCCCTGGGACTCTGCCGTGCACAGAGAAACTCTTATTTACACAATAAACACGTGCCTCTCATGTTGATGGAGGAAACAAAGACTGGTTTTCAAAAGGGAAGACTGAAAATAGAAACATAGCACAAAAGGGATTTGAAAACACCATGTGGATCAAGGAATACTGACACAGAGCACGGAGGAAGCTGTTCAGGAGCACAGTGAGCTCCCTGGAAGTAATTCCGAGAAGCCATCCTGACACTGCTATGATTCTAACAGTCGGTCCCCAGAGCAGCCCACACTCAGGCTGGCACTCTCTATCACAACAGCAGGGGGGACACGACATTCATACTCTTTTGTCTCATACTTTGCTGCTTACAAGCTAAGAAAAATGTGAGATTTTTCATATTCTATCTCAAAAAATAAAACCAAAACAAAAAACATCTCATAGCAGTCTTCCAGGTAGTTTAAAAAAAGATACAGGAAACTCTCAAAAAAAACATTACCACATCAGAAGTAATGCACAAGTTTTCCTCGGGCAAAGATGACAATCCTCAAAGTTCAGTTGCTCCAGCTCACAAAAGCAAAAGAGAACAAAGCTATTTTCTGCTTCTATTTTTATCCCAGTGTTGATCAAATCCACACCTGTGTGTGGTTTACTATAAAAAAAAAACCCAAACCCCACACAACCACCTCAACTCTGGAATAAGCAGCCTCCACTGATGAAGTCTTCACAACTTCTAGGCTTTGCTTTCTTACATTACATCACTATATGCTTCAGCTTTCCATCCCCATGCTGTCAGTGCTCCACGTTTTGCACGAGTTCGTACTCCTGCAACAAAAATTCTTCACCTTACCCCTTTCCCTCTATCTGTTCTTAGCGGGAGAGATGGGTGTTCAAAGTAACCAACCACATTCCATCAGTTCCCAGACTTCTTACTGGGTGTCCCAGACTGATGTCTCCTCACTTGGGTTATACTTCCACCTCGTGGCCAACTTACTTCACCTCTGCTCAGCTTCCGTTCACTTTCATATACTACAAAGCACAACACTTCCTAATCAAACGCTGATGTTTACTCCAGGTACAAACAAAGCATCTCTTCCTCTAGAACACTCAGCACATGCCTCATTTTCTTCTGTTTTGTAGATATGAAGAGAAGGCAGAGGGAACTGTCTGAAAGCAAAGATGAAGACTAGGAATAAAGGTGGGAACGAAGAGCTTACCTAGAAACAAAGCTTCCACTTCAGCATCCTCAGAGGTATTAGAAACAGCAACCCCCAGAGTCCCAGCTAGTGCAAGAATTCAGGCCCATGCATACCCAAAAGACAGCTCCTGACCTTCAGAGCACACCACAGAAAGATACGCTGAAAGACAACACTTGGAAACACTGAAACAGGGGAAACCCAACGTGCCAGTTTATTACTGTGACTAGTAACTCAGGCACCTGCCCACAAGGAAGCATACAGGGGGTTAACAGCGCTGCCTTACAGAGGTTTAGATGAAAACAGCAAGTTTTACCACTATTTTACCACCTGCTGTCAAGTGACATCTGAGCGTGATTTTATTACCGATCAGGAGTACGGAAAAAAGCAGAGGCTTTTCAGACCGTAGCACAAAGCTCACCTGCAACATTAGGGACAGCACAAAACCCACAAACAGATATTTAGGGCAAAACCTGGGATCACTGTGAGAAGGGCCTCAGCATCGTCCACGATACAGCACCACTTGGCATGATATAGGGGCTGAAAACATGGCAAAGGTCTTGGAGTTCGAAGCAAAAGAGCACAGCACGTGTTAAAATAGCCAACAACAAGAGAGACGTGAATTGGAGCTAATGTGTGCACATGGAGGGAAACTCCTTGAAACAGCAGTCTGACCCAACTTAAAAAAATAAACAGAAGTCAAGGTTGACCACATGAAATGATTCTCAATTGAATTTCAGGGGGTTTTGTGTTTGACAACAAACAAACTAACATCTCAACTACTATCCAATAGGTACACTCTCTTTCAAGAGCTTCTTACATCACTAAGATACACTTACAAGCCCAAACTGTCAAAACTCTCTCCTCTTATGCTGGCTGTATAGGAGGAGTGGGACAAAAGACGGCACCTACCTGGGAGAGGTAGCTGAACTAACAAACCACTAACTCTGGAATCCTTGTTGAGTTTCGCCGTTATATCTAAGAGCTCTTCCTGAGAAATGTCTTTAGGCCTCAGTATGATCTCACTAGAAATGCCTGATAAAAGCCAGAAACAGAAGACACAGTATCAGGAAATTTATTTACTGACAGCTCAGTCATTTTGCCTAAAAATCTGTCTGAAGTGCAACAACTGTCTTAAATAACAATGGAGAACTTGCTAAAAATTCTGCTTTCACCGTCTGATTTTTTGCTGTATTTCTAGCTGTCAAGTACAATCCCACAATGAAACAAAGAGGAAAAAAAATATATCTGTATTTGGACACAGTTGCTCCAAAAAGAAACAACCGTTTGGAAATGTGAAGAAATTATTGGTGATGTGAAGAGAAGGGTGATTTTCAAAACCTTCTTATGAAAGGGGTTATTCATTTCAATGCCAGGGTAGTGGGGTTTGCTACCACAGCGAGAGGTGGGCTGAAAAACTCACATACAAAAGGAGGAGTGTAATAGGTACTGGGGAGGCAAGCTCTTAAGGAAATAGTTTTACATTGAGAAATAAAGTCTCTTGCAGAGACAGCTGAAAACTGACATTATTTCTCACTGCTAATCCTTAATCACCAAGCTTCTCGAAGACAGTTAAGACATTTTACTGTCAAAAAACCTCACCAGTGCTCTCCTTTGGTTTCCAGTTTCTAACAGTAAGGGTGCAAACAGTTTCCTAACTGTATTTTTGAGACAGAGAATCAAACTCCTGACTACCACCCATGGGCTGCTAAAAACACTTCCTTCACAGAGCAACGCAACTTCTTTTCTTTAGGCTCATCAGAGAAGATGAGGAAGAAAACAGTTCAAATTTAAAATAATAAAAAAGGCGTTTCCCTCCACACCTTTTTTTGACTTTTTATTCTTAAATAACAGTATCTCGTGCTTACCAAAGGATCATTTATATGACATAACACATACCTACAGCTCCAGCTGCTTTTATCTTGTTTCTGACATAGATATGACTAGCTGGATTGTCTCCTACTAATATGACAGTGAGATGAGGTCTCTCGTTTCCAAGGGATATCCACGACTCTACATCCCTTTGAACTTCTTTCAAAACTTGTTTAGCGAGCTTTGTCCCTGAGATAATGTTTGCTTCATCGCTATCAAGACAAAAAAAAAAAAAGATACACAATATTTAGGTCTAAAATTTCATAAACAACACTCCTTTTTAACGTGTGTGATCGACCGTGTGAAACACTTGCAAACACTTTGATTGGTTAATCCGCTAGTAATTCAAATCTTATTTGAAAAATATTTGTTGCTTCAAAAATCACCACGTAGGTTGAAACCCTCATCGCTTCTCAGAAGTCTCCTAGCGGTTTTCAAACAGATTTGAAAGCTTATGTCACCTTCCTATATAACAAATTGTTTTGTCCTACGTCGGCTAGCACCTAATTTTTTGCAAGCCTGAGGCCAAACCAAGGGTAAAATGAATGTTACATTACTTACAATATAAAGCTTGCAACATTCTCCTCCTACCTGGTTAGCTATTCCACCGTGGGCAGCTCTTCACGCATTACCATTCTGCTACTTTACTAACTAAAAGAAAATGAATACTCGGTGCTAACAATTAACCCCACACAATTCAGTTACACAACCTAAACCTCAACATTTTGATAGGGGATAAAGGGAAGGCTATCTAGAAATGTCCCAAAATTAATTATTTCTGTCTCGATGATGATTTATCTCAGCCGGTCATCATTACAGCACGACAACAGACTGTTCTTCCTGTGAAAGATTTTCATAAATTCAATTTAAGCACCATGATTAATTACTTCATTCTTACATCTAGTGTTCGGCTACTTTGACTTTTGTTGCTTGAACTGAGCTTGACACAGAAAATCAGCCAAGCAGGTGACGGTGTTTTACCTCTGTTTTCTAGGAAGACAGCAGTATTTATTACTTCTCTTGGTCATTATTAGTTCCAGTGGCTTTCATCTACAGTTTTAGAGACAAGGGTACAAATTCAGTATATCCTGGAAACATGCTTTATGTATTGTGTAACAGAAGTGTGGTTTTAGTTCCAAAGAAAAAGCTCCCTGGGAAGAAAATAGGAGACAGAAAAAAAAAAAAAAGAAATAAAATAAAATAAAATGCCCTAGTGTATTTAAAAATGTTTAGTTAGGTATTAAGAGAATAAAAGCTTGACATCTTTCAGCAGTAATCTTTTCCTTTGCCGGAGTACCCCAAACACCCAGAACTAAACTATTGCAACACTCTCTGAAGACACACGTGCTTGAAGCTTTATTGTAGATCTGTTCACAAACAGTGATGTTTGATACACGCCGAGTCAGTCTGCCTTGATGAAAGTAGTTTAAAGTCATTTGCAAAAAACAATAAAGCGTTGGCCTTTGTGCATCGACCAGTATTCTCACACGCCGAATAAATATCCAGAATAACACTTTGGCACAATTCAATAACTATTATCACATTTGATACTAGGACCTTCAGAACCCTGTCTCAGTCAACCCATCCAGCTAGAAAATTAACTGTCATGGGAGAGAAAAAAAATATCTTAAAATGTAGCTAAGGAGAAACTTCAATACCTTGCCAGTTCACCTCTTCCCTGTAATACCCTTCAAAGTTTTTTCTTGTTAAAAAGACTGTGCATACAACTTTCTCAAGCAAAGAATTTCTTTCACAACTGTCAAGCATCAACATATACTGATGTTTCTAGGTTTAGAATCTAGGTAGTTTAAGTACTTGATAGAAAGAACTATTATACAGGAACTACATGGAAAAAGCAAAGCATGATCTGTACAAGAAGTTTGCACACTATTTAAGACATCGAAATTAACAGGTGAATTGTTATTTTAAATTCTATCCACATGAAAACCTTGACCAGGTGTAACAACACATCTAATACGTGCTTCTACGCTATCCTGTCAGACAATCATCTCACCCACTCACGGATGCTTTTATTCTGAACCCGGTGTGAGTTTACAACCCAACAACTCACATACTGAATCCTCCTTTTTAGCACATCCAGTGACTTGCAGGACATCACAGAAACAACATTGCTGGCTGCTATTTTACATCTACATGAAAGGCCCCGAATCGTATGGGGCCTCACAACGGGATTTTCTCACTCCCACACATACCCCACATGAAAACGTCTGGAAAATCATTATTACAGGAGCATCTACATTTCACAGAAGCGGACAAAACTGTCACTAGCAGCCCAGAACAGAAGCAGGCAGGCGCCGCAGTACTTAAGACAACATCAGAATAAAAGAGAAAAGGCAAAAGCCAAGCTGAAACCCTCCCATCCACTCCCAGACAAGCGCTCGTAGCTGCCGGACCGCAACACCAACGCGAGCGGCTCGGTCCAGCCAGCACATGAAACCAAACACACAAGGTAAAGATGTCAGGAGGGTGGTCCTCGCTGCCTGGGAGCGCGTCCTGCTCGCCCTTGGGATCCCGGCTTTCAGCAAACACTGGCAGACCCCTGCCCGCTGCAGTGCTATGAGACGTGGCGTGACCAAGGCATTTTGTCAGTTTATTTATTGATTGTAATGATTATTATCATAAAGTAATTTTATTTTTAAATGGGTTTTGTTTTCCAGAACACATAAGCATCACAGTATCTCACCACCCGCCTCGCTGGGGACAGCGAGATGCAATGGGATGGGCTGTCACCAGCACGCATCCCTTCACACAGACCATAATATTCTTTAGCAAAGATTAAAAACACTTGCCTACAATCGCAGAACGGCTTGAGCTGGAAGGGACCTTAAAAAGTCACCTCGTCCAACGGCCCTGCAGCGAGCAGGGACATCTCTCAAGGATACGGGCCAGAGGGGACATAGCCACAGATGCCACAGAGATAATCGCGACAGTAATTCCGGGCACAGCAGCTGCGAGGCTCTGTAAGGCACCAGTAAAGCCCCGTTCAGCAGCCGGGCTGTCCCCGGGAAGGAGGCGGGAAGGCCCCACCGCGAGCG
>JANHFX010026680.1:0-65933 GCA_027560015.1 Chloroceryle amazona | reverse complement strand
CGGAGCCACCGCCCGCCGCCGCCGCCCGGGACCCCGAGCTGCTCTCGCTGATCCGGCAGAAGGAGAAAGACCTGGTGCTGGCGGCGCGGCTGGGCAAGGCGCTGCTGGAGCGCAACCAGGACATGAGCCGCCAGTACGAGAGGATGCACAAGGAGCTCACCGACAAGCTGGAGGTGAGGCCCCGCCGCCGGCGCTGTTCTCCTCCCTCCCCCGGCCCGCAGCGCTCCGCAAGGGCCCCCGCTTCGGGCCGCGGGCCCCAGCAGCCCCGCGGTCTCTGCCCACGGAAAGCGGCCCTTTCCCCGATGAACCCCGGGGGCGGCAGGCACGGGCCCTGCCCGGCAGCCTACGGAACTCCCTGCGGCCGCGATGGGGAAGAAAGGGTCTAAGAAAAGCCTCTTAGGCCTGGGGGAGGCAAATCTGCTGTTCGCACATCCCCCCGCCCCCGGCTGCGAGCTGGCGTGCCGGCCCGGGGACGGGCAGCAGCACCTCGCTTCGAGAGGCTCCTGCTGGGGGTGTTTTGCCCCAGGACTCAGGTGCCACCTGGGCGAGGAGACGTGCTCTGTGCTCAGCTCGTCGCAGAAATGCCTCAGAAGTTAAATTTATAGAACAGGCACCGAGCTACAGACCATATGTAACCTTTATGCTTAAGCTGTTGCAGCAAAGGCATTAGGCAGGGCAGGAGATAAGCCTTCTGATAGCTGGTTGCTGTGAAAAATACCTACAGGTATCTGGAGAGAGCTGTGTGCCAGGAACTCAAGTGAATTGAGCTATTTATTGATTTTTTTTAAGATGAAGTAGAGCTATTATGAAGAAAAAGACTTGTGCAGGCAGCTTCTTTCGGATCAACTCTCTTGCAAAACTATGTAAGAAAGCCACTATTATCCCCACTCTTCTTCTCAGAGATACTCTTGAAATTTTAATTCTGCCAGCAAGTAATACTGCCTAGGAGGCCAAGAAAAAGCCTCTCACATTTCTGGAGAGAGTTCTAACAGTGCTGGGATAACATTCAAATTACAAGGCACGGCCCCAGACCAGTTCTTTTTGCACTGTCCTGCATGTCCCTGTGTTCCTTCCTCACAGACGTGCATCTCTCCAGTTCAAGAGGATTTGGGAAATTACTGCTTGGCCTTTGTTCTCCTGACAAAATTCCTTTCTATTATTAAACTTAGCACTTTACCCTATCCCAACCCTTCCTCTTTGCAGGGAAATCTCTCTGCATTTACTATTCTGATGGAAACAATAGTGAAGGTGACATTAGCTAAAATTGTTGCTTAGTGGCACTATTTATCAGATAAGAATGTCCCAGAGTATTAAAATTTGCCAGAGCAAATATTTTCAGGTTGATCTTTAATCAAGAACAGACATATGTGGTGTTGTGCTGATGTGGTTTTCCTGATGAGTTGGAGTAGAACCATTCCTACCATTAAAGGAAAAAATGCACAAGTTTAGGTACTCACTGAGCTGTCTGTCAGGGAGCTCAGGAGTCTCACATACTACTTGCTGCTTGCAAAATGTAAAGATGAAAAGGGGAGGGGAAAAACTCCGACTTTATAATACTTTAAATAACATCCCTCAAATGTTTACCTCTGCTCTTACTGGCCCATTCAGAAGGTGAATGAAGGAACAGTAAAAACAACAAGTTGTTCACATCTTTTCATTCCCTTATGATTGCTCTAACTTTCCAGCTGACTAACTGATCGCTATGTGCCAGTCTATCCACCTGATAGGACTTAGTGTTCTCTACTTAAGGGTCAGATTTTTTTCTGCTGGGTTTGGCAGATGAGACAGTGCTACTTCACACACACACACACACACACACACACACAAATATTAAAACAAAATATAAAAAGCCTTGAACATTAATCTTCGACAACACAAGCCTGGTAGCCCTAGCCTGTGCACAGGCAGTGATGGCCACTTCCTGTTGCTGCTGAAGTGAATGAAATTTCGCAATAAGCTTTTCCATTTGGGAGAAGCTAGGGGGAAGGACCCCCTTCTGTTACCTCCTTCCCTATGCTGAGAACTTTCTGATGGTGACCAGAAGCAAAGTCTCAGATGAGATCCTTGGTGACAATTGCACCTGATGTTTAAGTAACATTTAGAAGAGGTTTTCTCCCAGTTAGCAGTTCAAAGTTGGTTATGAGAGCTCAGTGAAGCCTCTCCATTTCAGCCAGTGTGCTGGCCTGCACCTCTGGGCTAAATAGGTTCTAGTTTTGTAGGTTCATTACTGGAGTGCAGCAGTGCTGCCATACACCTACTCTACCAACTCTTTATCACATTCATTTCTAATCATGGATCTGAAGTCCTATAATAAATTATGATATGTGATCCTAGTCAGTTTTATCCTCTGTACAGGATTAAAACAGGTAATACCTCTGTTCCTCTAACACAAAGAAGCTTGCTGTGTCCAAGCATTTTACAGTATGAACTCTATCAGCTGGGAAACTCCCCCTTGCTCTCATCTCTTCACATAAGGACCAGCCCATCTCAGTTAGGTTGCAGAGCAGCTGGTTTTGGAAGAAAGCACCTAGAAAGCAGTCCTGTATAGAAATCAGTGAGCAGCTAGTGGATGGAGCGACACTTGGAAAAATCCCCTACAGAGGACAGCAGTTTGTCCTGTCATCACTACATGCAAAAAAAATCCCTTATTCTGCAGCCTTGCAGGTGCTGGGGTGAGGGCAGGCCAGGGGGGACAGCTGCTGGGAGAGAAGAAGCAGGAGGAATCTGTCAGCATGTCCAGTCTGGTTTATCCTCCCTCTTCACAACAGCCTCTCTGTGCCCCACTGCACCATTCTGGTTTCTCCATCACAACAGAATAAACTTGGTATTTTCCCTGCCCTCTAATGCCAACCTGTGTGATGGCCATTTACTGGAGCTCTTTGTAGTGTGGATTTTCTTTTGCAGCAAAGGACTAAAGTGGTTTTTAAATGATTGACAAGGCTTATCAGTGGTTTCTAAATCACATTTGAGTATGTCAAGGGAACTTCAGCTGCAGTGCTGCTCCTCAGCAAGCTGAAGTTTCATATTCCATTTAGAGAAGGCCCTGGATCTTTCTAAACGTTGCCTAGCAGTGAAGGAGACAAAGATATAAAAGACAGCGTTTTCAGTGTGCCGCTAAAAGTGAAATTGTGGCCTCTCCAGCCACATTTAGGCTGCAAACAAGATTTCTTTGCAATGGTTGTCATAGTCCTGGTGCTGGGATCTCATGTCTGCCTACTGCATTAAAAATAATTATAATACTCATTTGCAAGGGGTCCTTACTCTTTTAGTGCCTGAACATAGGGAAATACTTTTGCTTTGGGCCACTGTTTTTAAATCAGCTTTCCCTTGTATTTGAGGGTTTTTCAGAAAGTCTTGAATTTGCAAAAGGATTTGGAAGGACACAAGCAGGGTGCTGCTACACTGTGCTGGAAGGAACGTAGGAAAGGATTTGGAGATAAGAGCAAGAAAGAAGATGTGCATCTTCTGCAGAGCAAGAGGTGGAAGATTAGTGATAATGCAGGGCAAAGGGCTGCTGGAGAAGTGGAGAGCTTTGACATTCAGACCTGCTCAGGAAGGTGGCAGAATTCCTGCAAGGGAGGCTGTGTGTCATTAGCAGTAGGCACCCAGGGGAAAGAGCCACCTCACAGCCTGTTTCTAAAAAGCAATAAAAAGCTACTTCACATAAATGCAGTGTGATTTTCTTTTCCTCCTAGCAGGTTTATTTTCCTCTCCTATCTTAAGTGCCATAGGGATTGCTCACTAGGGGATGACACCCTGGGAAAAATGGGCGAGTGCTGCCAGCTCTGGGCCCAGTGGGTTTTTGTTCTGTGCTAAGACATTTCTAAAATGCTGGTGAATCCAACAGAGTAGCAGCAGGTTATTCTAGGGGACAGAATAAGGAGGGGGGTCCTACTCTTCAGGTTTCCCTGCTAATCTTGGGACATACACATGTCCCCTGCCTGTGACTGTTCTGCAAGTATGTACGTGGCTTCTATCACCAGGGGAAATCCAAGCTCAGAGTTTCAGTCAAGCCCTCATTTAACTGAGCCTGTAAAACACACACAAGTTCCACCAGATGCATACTCTCCCTTGTTTTCCAGCCAGTCCTAAGCAAACCGAGTCTCCAGAACTGAGAGTGGTTTCTAAAAAACCAGCAACCCAGAACATCTATGTACATAATGTCTGTAGAAGCTACTTCATTGCACCCATTGCCATTCCAGAGCGGACTGCATCAAACAATAGAGTTACTGTGCACTATCAAACTACCAGACAACTAATTAGGTCAGGAATAGAAGGAGCAAATGGATAGATGATTCAACTGCTGTTCATAAGACTCATATGACAAGAAAGATGCCTCATCTAGATTCCTCATCAGCAGTAAGGATACAGTTTGTGCAGTTTTGGCTGTAAGGGCAGTTTCAAAAAGAATTATGCCACTGCCCACTGAAATCTTGCTTTGGAGTTAAGCTAGTCTCTGCTAAATAAATCGGCCCGCCTGACCTATATATTCTGCCTATTGACGTGCAGCCTGCTTTACTCTTTTGGCAGTTGTTTCAGTAAAAATTCAATGTGCTGATCTGCAGAGGCCAAGGACAGGCCAACTGCTGAAAATGGAAAGCAAGTTTAGTGCCAGCGACCTGCCCTGACATGGGATTGCCACCTCCATGGCACTGTCACACGCTAGTACCACTCAGGGCTGAAATCTTTTGTGCAGGCAGCAAAGCAGAAAGCAGGAAAAGGAAGCAGTGTTCACTTTTTTCCTCCTTTCCTAACCTCTTCTCCCCCCTTAACTAGCACCTAGAACAAGAGAAACACGAACTAAGGAGGCGATTTGAGAACAAAGAAGGAGAGTGGGAAGGAAGGGTGTCCGAACTGGAAAGCGACGTGAAGCAGCTGCAGGACGAGCTGGAGAAGCAGCAGGTTCACCTGCGTGAAGCTGACCGTGAGAAGACACGGGCCGTCCAGGAACTCTCTGAACAGAACCAAAGACTCCTGGACCAGCTCAGCAGGGTGAGTCACTGCGGCACAGCGAGGGCAGGCACCCAGCCACCTTGGTCACAGGAAAGGCTCATAGCTTTGTAATAAACCACCCTTCAGGCAAATGAGTGGGAAAGCTTCCCCTTTACGGGGGGGCAGAAAAAGTGGTTCTGCATCTGGTCAGATTACACAGGAGCCCCTATAGAACATACTGCCTTTAAACTGAATTTTACACCTTTAAGGAGTGCTGTGTTTCACTGACGAAACAGTTCTGTTTCCAGGTTGAGTGGTCATTCACTGCATATGCATCTCAACTGGTTTTGTACGTAAAACTGACTTACAGAGTCTGTTTCCAATTTACAAATAGGCTGAACAAATGCAGCACACAATAAAAAAGGCCAGTCTGTGACAGTGAGGTGAAAGGCTTTTTGCTGGCTTCCCTTTTTCAACATACATTAGCTATAATGTTGTAAAATCAAACATACCATGTCATTCTAAAATGGCATGTCCCTGTAGATAATTTTGCCATGGTCAGATGTCTGAGAACCTACTGAAATTCCTTGGAATGTCATGTTTCAGTGAAGAGCTTAACTCACTTCTGAAAGAAACAGGATTTAGAGTGAGGCTGCTGCAAATCAGCCTAATTGACTGAATACTTCCAGCATGGGTTTCTTTCTGACCGCAAAAGACTTAACAGTTTCTGCCTCCTCCCCCAGACGTTAACCTGTCCTCTAGAATTAAGAACCTTGGGGTTTTTTTCTCCCCTCTGGACAGTTAGTACCAACCATAATTTTAATGCTTGAGAACACAGTTACTCTAGCAGATGAAAGCGTTTTCTTCTCATCAGTTCCTTATCCCCAAAATAGCATAGAACAAAACCCCACACCACAGACTCTTGCTGAAGGTGCCCATCTAATTGTAAAAGCACATTTCAGACTAGATTATTACTATTATTATTAGCCCTATTACTGACAGAAATATTCTTCATCCACATACTTAGGACTGCCACATCTTCAGGGAAAAAAAAGGTGATTGTTGGTGCTGACCTCCCTGCTCCAGCCCAGCCCTACTCCCAGCTTGGTGGACTGTTGTTCTCCAACACAGACTGGGCAGATCAGCAGGGACCATTTACACTTGCAGACGCATGATTTGGTGCTCATTTGAGTATGTCACCTGGCCAAAACTTCCTAGTAACTCAAATATAGCAATGTCTCTAAGCAAAGGTGTAAACAGTCTTCCTAGAGTCAGATTGAAACAGAGTTTGGAATGGCCTGTCGTTCACCCAGGTCTTTGGTTGAGGCTGTCTGAAAACAGCATTATGTTAGCACTTAATCACTGGGTGTTTAGTATTGCTCCGTAGTGCAATCACAGTCTTATTTGTCTGGTCTCTTATCCTGAAGACGTTATGCTTGTAATCCTTGAGGCAGTGGTAGGGCTTACACCCTACAACCACATAGTTGTGGCTCCTGTTACGACTTGGACTTTCAATTAACAGAGGGCAAGCACAGCTGCATGGATGTGCTTGCCTACAGCCGTATTCCCATGAGCTGGAGTCTTGCTAGGGATCATGAACTGAACACTGGGAGAGGAAAATCCCTACAAAGGAAAGCTGTTACAGCTTCTGTGACCTTTGAGGTGTTGCTGGTATCCTTGCATTCCTGATACTGCATTTTGCGCATGCATTTTACATCACTGTGAGTTGTTTGGCAGGAGAAGGTTATGAGATGGCTGGAATAAGGCAATGAAAGCTGTATTCAGAGCCTCAACTCTGCCCCATCCAACACTGCATACCCTGCTTGAGGCTTCACTCATAGGACAGGCTGCTCTCTATGAGTCATTTTATACTAGTAGGTACCAGCTCTTTGAATTTCTACATTTTTTAGCAATTAACACCTCATGGCCCAATTCTACAATACTTGAGCATCTCTCTCCTGGGGAAGGTATTCCCCTGGCACTATGCTCTGTAAGTCAAATGACAGCCTCAGCCTCATGAGCTACCAGCCCACATGGTCCTGCTTGCTCCTTCTGGAGTCTCAAGCTTCAAAGCAGGGCAGCATCCACCATCTCCTTTATCCTACCCCTCCTCCTTCCTGCTGCTGTAATATTCTTTCACCAACTAATTAAGCTTTAGGACATTTTTTTAACCCTGCCTTCTCCAGATATGAAAGGCCAATCCAAGCACATACTTTTTGCATCTAAACCTGGCACAAATGCTAACCAACCAAGCACACAGTCCTGCACACCCACGCGAGGATAGCAGAGGGGCCTGCAAAGCTGTCTTGCAATTAAAGCATGGGACTGAAAACAAAAAAAATCCATCCTCAATTCTGGCAAAGACTGATAAGGAAAACCCAAGGATAGGGATTTTATGTCAGTTCCAGTCTCTAAAAAATGGGGATGTCTTGCCTCAATCACCAAGAGGCTAAAATAAGGTCCATAAAATTATTTGAGGTCTTCAGATGAGATGATGATATGGGAGAACTTTACAGATCTAGTAATAGTAAATAGGCTATAAGGAACTTTAGCTCCTCTTGAAATATAACCATTGGTGAGGTTCTCTGCAGAACAGAGATAATGTCCAGGGTTATGGCAGTATTAAACCATAAGGAAATTAGGGGGGCTGGACTGGGGCCTCATAGTGAAAGACATGATTCAGATGCCAAAGATCAAGTTTAAGATCTCCACAGTAACCTGATTTTTAATTTGCTAAGTGATGATTAAAATCCCTTCTGTATGTTTGATTTCCTTCCCCTGCCTCAGCACAGCAAAGCATGTAGTACCTCTCATCAGCATGTCTGCACCAAGCTAAAGACTGATTTTACCTAAGAGAACTGCAGATCACGTTGCAAGCAACATGCCAAGGTACATATCACTCACCATAAATGCTCAAAGATAAAATATGGGAGCCAAAGTACAGTTTTGCTGAGAAAGTTGAGGCTTGGGAATTATTATGTGTTCTGTTTCCAGCTCCTTCAGTCTGTCCCATCTGTTTCAGTTTCCCATTTGGTGAAAAAAAAATCCTATGTTTTCTGTGCTTTTATGATATAAAATTTGGGGGACTAGGTATAGGGAAAGGTCACATCTTACATATGCCCACAGCAGCTATGACAGCAAGAGTCCTGTCCCCACCTTTGGGCTTCTAGGAGCTACTAATGCAAATAACAACAACAAGCAGCCCTCTTCCTATAATGAGGCAACATATTACTACTTTGTCAGGAAGTGAATGAAAAAAAAAAGACTTTCACACTGCTTCTAAGTGGCTTCACCAGATGGCTTTCCCACACATTTCCTGCTACCAAGCTCTGGGCTCCTGTAGCTGTTTGCTGCCTGTAGCTTGGGTGAGGATGCATCCTCCCCAGTTCAGTTGGGTTTCTTTTATGGTACATAGAGCATAAGGAAGTAATTTCACAATGTCAAGCTCAGGTAGTCTTTGCATTGAAAAATCTGTTTCCAGTGGCAGGAAGAAGTGTGTCATCTTGCACCACTGAAATAGCTCTTTGTGTTTAGAGCAGAAGGCTCGGCTGCTGTGGCATCCCTCAGAGGGGCCCTCGATCACCAAGTTCTTATATCCTCTCAGCATCTCATGCCAGCATACTGCTACAGAGAATGAGCTGTTTCACTCAATCCCTCGGGTACAGCAAGAAAATGATCACCCAGCCCACAAGTCTCCACAGGAGGTTTTACTTGCTAGCCACAAAACCTTCCTTTCAGTAATATTTCAATTGAAGGAGTTTTGTTCCTACCTTCATGCTGTAACGTGCATAGCTTCAGAGGACTGGCAGGCACCGCCTGGCTTTGATTTGAGAGAAACAGGTTTTCATTCAAGAGCAAGCTGACCATATTATATTCCCCTTTCCAAATTAATATGAATTTAAACACATCCTTTTGTGGTCAGCACTATACTGGAGAGGTGGCTCTGTTGTCAATTATTAATTTGAAGAGATTTTTCTGTGTGGTTGTTTGTCACATCCATCAGCATAGGAACAATGTTGATTCTAAGAAATCCAGATGTATAATTTTAAAAAGTTACTGGAACAAGTGTGCTGGGTAAGAATCACTGCTTTTGCCATGCCAGAGATCTGTAGCCATTATACTATGGGCTATCCTGTCTTTAATTCTTTATCTGTACAGATGCTCAATACAAAATTCCATATGTTTCTTGATTATTACCTTGTCTCCAATAGCCCATCAGAGTATATTGGGAAACTCTGTGCTTTGCACAGAGGCAAATAAATCAGTCTGAGTTTAAATACTGCTTCAGGGGGTTATTTTTAATGAGGATCCTGAACGGACCTAGGCTCAAGCTGCTTTGACTAGCCCCACATTTCAAGGTGCAGATCAGTCACTACACTGACTTTTCATAAAAAAGACCCATTTCTTGCTGTAGCTCAAACTATTCAGTAAGGAGTAGCTTACTGTAAGGAGCTCCATACTGAGCTACTCAGTAGCACACAGAGACCTGCATACAAATCTTGATCTGCATCACCTCTGAACAATCTAAATTCAAAGCAGGTGGGAGATGGCATGAGAAGAGATGGCATCCCATCCCATTGAAAGTACATACATTTCACAGCAGCTTAGATAGGGCTTCTCACTCCTTGAGGGTAGGCCGACCAGCATTGCTTTGTGTCTGGCATAAGGCACACTTATGTTACACACGATGCAGGGAGGGGAAGTGGACAGCAGCACAAGACAGCCAGCTAGCAAGCCTCCCATTAACCACATCAAGCACCTTTCAGCTGCCCACCCCTCTGGAACATCAGCAGATCCCAGCACCATGTAACCAGAGCCACAACCACCCAGTGAATACTGAGTAGTGCACATGAAGGAAATGCTCCTCCTCACCAGCTACTTCTCCCCTACCAGAGAGCACTTGTTAATAATTTAGCTTCATGCCACGTCAGGACTGGAGTGTTGAGGCTTTCTATGCTAAAGCTGTAAATATAGGACGTGACTGCAGCTGCGTGTTCTTGCCTGCAAAGTCCTTCAATGAAATGATTCAGTGCCCTAGAAGGTAATGAAGAAACAACTTGAGGTCACTGCTGAGTGGCACTCGCCCACCATCCATCTGGAGGGATAGAGACAGGCAGGAAGAAAGGCACAATCCTCTGCTGAGAGTCTGGCCAAGCCTGCAGCACCCATTAACCCCCTTTTGGGGCACCCAGAGATTCAGGAGACAACTGGAACAGGGCCATCCAGACACTAAGGCATAAATGCAGCAAACATCAAAATTTTAGCAAAGGGGGGAGAAGGCACCCCCACAGAGTTTGCTCAAAGATTTTGCACCCACCCATTTCATCAAGATTTTTACTCTTGTATCCTTTGATTTAAATACTGGTGAGCACCGAGGGAATGAGCAGAAAGCTGTAGACAGAATAAAACAGGGGCACACTCTGCTACTAAACCACAGTGCAAAGCCCTAAGGAGAGGGTCAGAAAATTACTATAAAAACTAAAAAAAAGTTGCTATTAATGCAGTGGAACTACAGAAGTCCCTGCCCATGAGAAGAAGAACAGCACCCATCTGTCCCAGGGGCTGGGCAGCAGCCTCCTCCTGCCCAGGGCAGCAGAGCAGGTACCCCACCATCCCCAGGGACCCCTTGCTCGTTGCTAGGTAACAGCACACCGTGGTCCCATCTGGTGATGTTGCTGTGGCAACCGGCTGTGATTTCTGCTTGTAATGCCACGACAGTCAGCGGACACACGGGGAGACGCACTCGTGACGTTCGAGGCAGCCGTGCCACCCCCGCGGACTCAGCTCGCTGCCAGGATGCGTCTGTGTCCCCAGCATTGCCACTTCATCCCCCGCCCCATTTCCTCCTCTTTGCGCGGCCGTTTTTCCCCCCTAAATCACCCTGGAGATCTCCCAGCCCAAGGCAGCCTGGTGTCCATACCACCCACAATGAGCTTTTGAGCCGGCAGAGGGGAAACATTTTATTTCATGGTAAAAAGAGCCTCTTGTGAGCAGGTCAGTGAGCACACACAAGGGAGACTCTGCCAGGGCTTGGCACAGTGCATCTGCCCCTGTGAGTCCAGCTCGGGGAGCACAGCACAACAGGAATTACTATCTGCCAGAGCCACTTAACCTCCACACTGTGTATGGCTCATCTCATCTTCAGATGCTTGTGGTGTCTGGATGGAGCAGCAGAGACTGGCCCCATGAGACATCCCCAGAGCCCAGACCTCCTGCCCCCACACCCTAGGCAATCAGTGGGGAGTGTCCAGAGCACTAAAGACAAATACACAGGAGTGTCAAGCACCTGGTAGACAGCCAAACACTGCTCTTCCTTGCACTTCAGCTGAGCCCTGCTCACAGCCCAGCTTTCACCTCTAGCAAGTGGTTTCTGGATGAAATTGAAAATTCCTGCAAGGCTTCTAGCTTGAGACATTTGCAGCACCATTAAGACTTGAGCATCTGAATGCAGGGATCCCATGTGATACTGAAGTCAAACTTGTTCTGAGGTGAGAAGATAATGAGTGCCTTCCCTCTTGTACAACAATAAAAAATTCAAGCAGCTATTCTGTTTGGGTCTAGGTCTTTATGTTTATAGGAATTGTTTATTATGCAGTAGCTTAGAGGTAGGAACATGTGGGCAGAAAATTTTTTTTTTTTCCAAATATTTCTGCTTATTCACACTTGCTGTAAACACTTCCTCCAGGAGATTCTAGAAAGTAGGACTGCATCCAGCCACTTTATTACTAGCTAGAACCAGACCTAAACATGATTGAAGGCTTTGCAAATATATACATAAAGAAAGCCCAATTAAAAGCATTTGATCTTTTAAAGATCGAGTCATTCTGGGTTACAGAGTTCACACCCCTTAAAATGAAAGGCTTTAAATTACTGTGTTCCCTACCAGATGCTCTGATTACCCATGAAATCAGAGGCCTCTTGCAAAACAGCCTAGAATCAAATCAAGATTTTGTTTAGAATGGCATTTAGCAAAACAGAGTTTATTTTGAGCCCCACATATAGGATGAGCAAGATTCTCTTGCTGACTTCTGATGGATGCTGCAATGCAATACAGAGCTGGCTTATGATTGGCAGTACCACCCATGGGGATGGGAAGTGCCACCATAGATGGGAACTATCTAGAGGTGAGACTACAACAGGAAACAGCTGACAGATTAGGACATAAATAAGCATCCTGTATGACAGAGATCCTGGGATAAAAGGTAAGTAGGCCAAGAGAACATTTCATTTGGAGGAGAAACAGGGTGCCCTAAATTTTGTTAGGTATCATTCTGTAGAAGCTCAGCTCTATAGCTGCAGTGGTTTGCACTAGATTTACTTCATGGGCAGAATCCCCATCAGCATCTGGGCAGGGGTGGGGGCACAGCCATGATCAGAAGTGTTGGGAACATTCCCACTACCTGTTCTCACCATCTCCTACCTATTCTTTCCCAGAAGGTTCTAATATGGAAGCACATGAAGACCACTTTTAAAAGGAAAAATTACTTAGATAATTTCAGCTGGGTTATGATTCTGCCAAGATTAGCAGAGTAATGCAGATGCATATTAAATACAGAGTTATCACAGAACAGTTACAAGATCTGAGGATATATGTGTTCCTAAAGCATCCCACTCACTTGAATTACTCCTTTCTATACCATTCCACTGTGCAGTTCATCTGACCTAAAAAAATGTAATCTGTTGTGTTTTGTCTTCATTGCATTCCGCTCCCCTTCTGCCCCTCATTCTTTCTCCCCTCCTGGATACATCTCAAAAGTCAGTTGAAGCTTAAGTTATCACCAGCCTCAGGCTGGTAGTTGTCTCTGGTTTTGTTCCTTAAGCTGATGTGAGAACATGTTATCCCTCAGTCGCTTTGGGGTTAGCTTGGCCTCTGCCTTCAGTGCACCAAGAGAGAAAGCCTTAGCCTCCCAAGTCCCTTGTTCTCTACATCCTTGGAAGTCTGTTCCTGAATTCACTTCGAGTTGTCATAGTTTTGCAGTAACAGGGTGCTCTTAGAAAGCTATTCCATTTGGCAACTATTTGGCGTAAGTTGCTCGTGTTTATTTGTTGAATAAAGCACCACTGTATTTGGTTGCCTACAAGCTCAGATCAAGGAAAACTGAAGTCTTCTGCAGCTCAATTATAGACCAGCAGATTTGCTGCTCACACCAGGGCCACAAAGCAGGTACAAACCTTAAGACTTGCTGGAGGGAAGGGCCTATACTTGCAGAAGAGATCCATAGTTGCAGTACCTTTTGCAGGTAAAGTGTTTCAAAACCAAGTAAACACCCATGAGTTTTAACAGAAGGGGACCTTTCAGATAAGCACTTAGAATTTTCCTTTATTTCTTTACTTGGTTAGCAAGTATTTTGCATAGATTTTATTGCCACAGCAGAAAACTGAGGCACTAAGAGAACAGGCAATAATTGTCAGTGTAAGTTTCCTAGAAAAGGGAAAGTCTCCCACATAAACTGCAAAGAGTTTGAGCTTCTCTTGACCTTAAAGAACAGAGATTGTTTATGCTTTGGTTTTATTTTTATTTGTTTGGGTTTTTTTTTTAAGTGTGGATTAGGAATTTAGTGAGCTATGTCCCATACTGAAAGTGTACTCCAGGAAAGTGCTATTAGCATAGACATTTCTCCTTGATAAAGTTTATGTAAAGGATATGGAGAATAAACTTAAAGGACAATGCATGTAAATGGAAGGATAAGAATTAGACTAGACATTAAGAAAACATTCTAGCTGAGTAGAACAGATGGCCCAGAGATGCTACAAGGTCTCCATTAAAGGAAGCTTTTGGGCTGTGGCCAGGTAGTCACCAGTCAAGCAGGACTGGCCAATTTTTATCTTGGCATGAAAAGAACTAGGCAAAGTTAAATCTGAGAGGCTTTCTGAGGATTCTTTCATGCAGACAATACTTTCAGTAACATTAGGTCAAGTCTTCCTGCTATTTATGAATATTGGAGTAAAGAGGTAGAGAAGCCTGGAGGAATACTCACAAAATAAGTGATCTCTAAGGCTTTGGAACAGACTTGCATTTTCATTCTACATGGGCATAAAGTAACTGAGGGATGAACAGACTTGTGAACAGGGCACTATTCAGAGGTAGGTTCTAATCTTTGCTTGAACATGAGCTCTTGAACACTCAGCCACTGAGGCAGTCACACTTTCCACCACTTACATTTAGATGAAACCAAATGAGAAAGCCTGAAATTACCATATTTGTTCAGAAGAGATTGTTTATAGAATGTAGTAGCATAATATTTGTCCAAATAACATCTATTGATCTGCTATGAAGTTGCACAGGGATTCACTTGAATTATTTCTGTAGTTCTTGACTCTAATCCAGAGAGATTTATTTCCCTAGGCTTTACTGGATGTTGTATCTCACTTTGTGCACATATTCCTACTAAATCACAGAATGTCAGGGGCTGGAAGGGACCTCCAAAGTTCCCTTCCCTCTCTACCTTAGTAAAAGGGACCAGGCATCTTTGTGAAGACTAACTAATAAATATTAAATGCTTTAAGAGCTCAAGGCAACTGTGTATGAAATTGCTAATTTCATTAGTACTACCTTTTCTTGGGGCTTTTCTGTACCTGAAGCACTGATGCCATGGGCACAGGCCCTCACTCTGCAGAGCTGCAGACAAGGTGGGGTATCCCAATTTTGGGCTGCTTTATCAAACTCAGTTGCAAGAAACCACTACTCCCAGAGACCTGCTGAGCTACCCCCTATTCAGCTCAGTCAAGACAAGAGAGCCCACAGTCACTATACAACCTGCTCAGGCTCATCTGGCTTGTTTTCATGGCATGGAGAAATGAGCTCAGCCCAGAGGGAGCAGTGAAAAAGCATAATACACACTTGGGAACAGCTATTTTTTTCCTTTCCTGCCAGATGCAATTGCACATCCCAGGTGCTTCGAAGACAAACTCAGGCACCTCAACACCTCCCAGACAGAACCCTGACTTCCCATGGAGCCCATGCTGAACACAGACTCCAAAACAAGCAAATAGAGAATGGTGCCATTTACAAGGAGGACTGGAGGCAGGCAGAAACATTGCTCGCAAGCCATTTTCTTGGCTGGATGCAATAGACAGACCAACCACCATTTTACTTTGAATTTCTCAAAGGGGAGGCAGGTGCCACTGCAGAAGCCACTGCTGAAATTGTACAAATCTGTAGCTGCAATCTAAAAGAACTCCACAAAACCCACCTACAGAGGATTAACAGGTTGATTTACTTCATTTAAAGAGGCCTCCTCCATTCCAGGCATTATCCCAGCCAGCAGCTCAGAGCTGCTTACTGAGATTAACTCTGGCACCACGAGACACAGCCCATTAGCTGCAGGCTGACTCTCAGCAGCTCCTTCTTTTCAAAGGAGTCCTTTACATCAGGCTTTGAAAACTTGGAAAATTCCTTGTCTTCCCATCCTTCATAATCCTCTGTCAAGAAACAGTACCACAAACTAAGAAGGTCAAGTTGTGAGAGAAGGACAGAGACAAGCAGCCTTTCTCCCTTCATTATAGGTCACTGCCTCACATCAACAAGGGAAGGGAAGATTTGTCCAGTGTGGGACATTCCCAGACCAGTGCTCCTGGTCCCAGACACAAGGTTGCCTCCATCAATCTCTGCCCCTTCTCATGGCCAGGGAGCACACTACCAAGAAAATATTTTACTATGTGAAATTGATGACGCAGAAGCCTTTCCAGGCATGAACTTGTTCAAATGAAGATATTAGCACTCCTGTTTCTTTTAATCTCCCTAAGCAGAGCTATAAGCTCCTCCAGGTCAGGGAAAATGGCTTAATCTGACCAAAATGCCTGTTCAGACCCACATACCAAGTAGCCCATGATGTTAACCCTTCCCAAAGCTCAGGGACTATGACATAAGCACCCAGAGCTAGCTAGACATGGTGCAACTGGGCCTACCCTGGGGACCGGAAAGGAGGAACCAGCTGGTTTTGCTGGAAAGCCATTGCCAAAGCTCACACACATGTCTATATATACACATACACACTTCCTCCTCTCTTCTCCTCACATCACTTGTCACACAAGACATTCACATGAGGCACCTGCTAGTATTTCAAACACATCAGGTGGACAGCTTTCATCAAGCCCATGTCAGCATCACAGACTGAAGTAGGTTGTTTATACTTGCACAATGTGCTGATGCCTCAGAGTGCAGAGAGATGGGAAGCCTTCTCACAACACCACAAAACCCTTGTCTGCCCCTCTGTGCAACAGTGGATGAGGCCACTGCAGAATAAATTGGAAATGTCAAGGCTAAGTTGTTGCTGCTTTAAACTTCACAAGGCATTTTTTTGCTTGTGTACCAACAGTCTCTCATATTTGCCACAGATGAGGCAGTATTTCAAAGGCAATCAAATAATTGCTTTTTGGTGCATTCCAACATCATCGTTAGGCAAATGTCCATAAATACCTTTCTCATGTATCTTGTCTCCCAGAGATTATCCTTGTCTCCTTGGCAACTGTCAGATGATGTATACGGCTAGTGGGGATTAGCCCCAATGAGCCTTATAACCCTTGTGTAAATTCCTGCTCTTCAAAGAGACCTGGCCAAACACTTTTCCTTCCTGGCAGTGTTGAAGAGTTGCCATAAACAATACTAAACCCAAGAACCTCTCAGTAAACCTGAGTAAAGATGAATGCAGCTTTGTAAGCGGCAGTATTTATCTCCCCCGCCAAACAATTAAGTTTGAAATGTAGATATACATGGCATTTCACAGCTTGACAAGTAAAGCTGTATTTCGAATCAGTACTTAAGAGGAGGCTTCTGCTGAAAACTTGGGCTCTAATATCTTTATCTCCTTTGTCCCTTGGTGCCAGCAGGGATCACAGTGGGAAACTCCAAATCCCCACAAGAGCTTAACAAATTTATGCTACACTTTAACCTATTAATTTCTGAAAACTACCCTGGATTCAGGTCATCACTTGAAATCCATGTGGATATTCTGTCTGACACCAGTTCTACTGAGGCTTTCTGCCTCTGAGCAAGCAGCCACAGGCTGCAGCCTCATGCCTCACACCTCACACATGACCAAAGCATTAATTCAGGGAGGTACAGCCCCAACACCACAAGCTTTCTGCAAGTGGAGCATTTCTCTGCTCCATACCATACTTGGACCAGGTGAAGAAGTTGTTGATTGTCTCTTGTGACCCCATTTGGCCTGCCTGAGCACCCACAGAAGGCTTTTGCCATGTGTGGTACTAACATCACACAGATGAGACCTGTCTCTGTGTAGGAAATGCAGAGTAAGCCAATTCAGGGAGCCAAGCAGCACTGCCTTATACTAAGTGTTAAAATATCAAAGTGATAACAAACAGCTTGCTGTGCACAAGTGACATGTTTAATTACTTGTTCCTTCAATCCATATGAGTCTTTATAATATCCCAGCTTGGGAAGATCTTCTCTAATTCAATGGCACCAAAAAAAAATCATCCTTGAGCAGAGCCAAGGAAGAGAGACTAAAGGAAGCACCAGCCTCAGCAGCAAAACCAAAACCAGACACACTACAGCAGAAATAGGAGTATTTCTGTACTTAAGCAGACAAATCTCTGGTGCAGCATTGTGCCTGTATGTGAATTCAGCAATGTGTCATGGCTGATACCTATTAAACATAACTAGAGAGCTGAGAGAATGGGGCAGGGAGGTCTCCAGGATTGTTGCAGGAGGTAGATCATAAAACAGCCAAGCCAAGAGGTGACAGGGAAGCCACTGTAGGTAGGGCAGTGACATGCAGAACCAAATCCAAGCTTCGGTACAAGGTAATTAGCAAAGATGCAACATGTTTTCTTTGCATGCTGCTGTGGACCTGTTTGCTCTCCAGCCATCTGCCAACTCCAGCACACACCTCATCACATGAGAGACGGGAAAGGGAAAAGTAGTCTGGATTAAGGCAGGTATTTTTAGCACACACAAGATAAGTCTTCCTGACTCACATGCCTATGTACTAGCAGAAATTTTAAATTACACCATTTTAAACACTCCTGAACACAGCAAGCACTCAGTAGATTTAGTATTGCTACCACAGGCTTATGCACATAGAAAAATTCAGCTACAGCAGGAGGAGGAATAAAAACTGCTGGGAGCTGAATTTCATGATCTCCTCTGTCACTGATCGCATTATTCTTGCTTTCAGGCAGCAAGAGGAAGGGAAAGTTAATCATTTAGAGTCAGTGATGCTAGGGAAGATCCCAGTTTGAAATCCTGCTGTAGTAGCATAAGAATTGGAGTAGTAGATCAGCCTGTGCTCAAGTGCAGGATAATCCACACACACTTGTGCAATGCAGCCCCTTCTGCTGCAGATGAAGTGATAAAAGAACATAGCTGTAAAGCAGTGAAAATTGCCACAGCTGAAGTATGAGCTTGAACAGGGCTTTCAAAATTAAGCACACTCCAGCAACCCAGTAACTTGTCAGGGAGACTTAGAAGCTGAAGAACAGCCTCTGCCACACCATTTGTGTCATGTTTTACTTGGTGTACTTTAGCTGTTCTCCTTTTACCTAGTTAGGGCCAGAAAGCACTTACAAAGTGTACATGACACTTAACAGTCCTGATATTTCCTTAAAATCAGTAGAGCCAAAACCAACAGCATTTTCCACACCCTCTCCCATTTCCATCAAAGAGCACCCATAGGCCTTTACATACTCTACCCCTCCAAGATTTGGGGAAAGAGGGAAGCACACTCCCCTTTCTCCAGTAGGTACAGCTTTATCAAAGATGCTACTTCTTTCCAGACAAAGCCTCAGCCATCAAACCTTCAGCCATCAGGGAAAACACATCTTTTCTCAGCATCACAGGCCAAGCTGTTAATTCTCACAGCATCTGTCAGCACAATGTTTCCCAATCTAAGATCTCATGCAGTGCTTACAGGTCTCCATACCCCAGAACTGGTTTGCAGACTGCTATGGCTTGGTCACATGGAAACCTGGGCTGCAAATCACACCCAGTCCCCATGTCTGCCTGGCACCTGCTCCATGCTGCAGCCCAGGCTCACCTCAAGCTTGCTGTGGTCAGTTGTCAGAAAGCAAAAGCCTCAGAGCCAAAAAAAACCCAAAACAACAAAAAAATACAACAGTTTGAGTGATTCTCATCCCTCCAAGCAGCATCTCAGACTGCAAGGGAAAGGAGTTTTGATTTAATGATGCCTGACCTACATTTGTGAAACCTTGGATATAGGTGCAAGTCTAAGTATAGACTGTGTGTGCCAAATTTGCTGCCCACAGCTGAGCACAGTCCTTGTCTGAAATGGTTTCAGCACACTCCAAAAGCATTCACATGCAGTTACTCTAATACAGCTGTGGGGATGTGGCCACAGCAGGTGGTTCTTCTGACAGCATGGCATCTCTCTTCCATCAGAAAAATAACTGATTACATGAAGGGTTTATGACTGAGGTGGCTTCCCCCACACAGGACCATCCGTGTTTTACCCTAAGTGATATTCACAAATCCGCCAAAGCCTGACACTCATACAGAGAGGGGCTCTTTCCAGAGCCTGATAATGAATCCCCTTCATGTGCACAATCTGTCAGAGCATAGTATATTTTATATACCATCCCACAGTACATGCTGCACCCACCTTGGTTTTTTTTGTCTAAGTTTGCTCTCTGCATTTACTTTATTTTTTATTTCCAAGCACAGCTTTTTGTAGGACTTAAAGTATCAAAATGACAGTGAGTTTGCCAAAAGCTGCTATTCAAATAATTCATGCAAGAATTTATTAAAAGCTAGATTGTAGGAGGACAAGGAGAGATCCACATTCTTGTTTCTGGACCCTCTCAGTATCCAGAGACTCTGGCCACAGCAACACCCACACAGTCTCTTCAGGAGAGTGCCTCACCTGCCAGGCTGACATTTCCATAACAGAATCTGACCACTTACAGAGTACTCAGCATCTTTCCAAAAGCTGGGTTACAGGTCTTGTTCACAAAACTTATTCTTGACTTTAAATAAACCTGCTATGGCTTAATTTAGTAGCTCTGGCTCATGCTACGAGTTACTATTACATACTTGCCACTACATACTGCTGCTGAGGTACAGACTACTCTGAAGGCCAAGCCCCTGCTGTGAAGATCCACCATTAAAGACCTAATCCCCTTAGCGCTTAACATCTGTGGCACTGCACAAAAAGGTAAACAAGTACTTCTGTGTGCAGGGATCTGCTGCCCTGAATCATAAACTGAACCTTAGTGGAAAGAGAGCAAAGCTGAGCTGAGAGGAGACAAGTACTTACTACATATGGAAATGCACAAAGTATAGATCTGTGTTCAACATCAGCAGATCAGGGTGCTCAGATGTTATTAATAACACATTGTAATTATCTTTTGTCAGCGATCACCAAGAGCAAAATCTGCCCTGTGCTCAAAGTCTACTCCAAAGACTTTATGCTCTAAACAGATCTTTTCATGCTGCCAACAAGGGAGAACAAATCAGGAATAGCCGGAGGGTGTAGAAGTACAGGAAGAAGTATTGCTAAGTCAAATGGTATCTCTAGAAGCTTTTTGTCTACAGGTATCCATCACAGTTCTGCCACATTTAGAATAACAGATCAAATACTAGCTGACCAAGAAATATTTTTAAGTAAAATGTTACCTAACAGCTCCAGAACATTAATTTAAGAAAGCAGATTTGGACTTTAAGCATTGCAATTGTGACATGCTGCCATGTGGATTGTTGGTTTGTTTTTTTTTCCCCAAAAAAACTTTGTGAAGGACTTGCTCATTTATATTACTCACCTTTACTTTGACCCTACTGCTCCTATTGGTGATAAAAGCATTTTGTGAAGAGAAAGATGGTTTGGGTTTCCTCCCCCCGCAGAAAGCAGCTACAAGTTCTACTGCATCAACTGTGAAAAATAAACCTTCCATACAGAATATCTTCTGTCTTGCTTTAGTCAAGCCAAACTCCATCATGCCCCCGCCCCAACAACAAAAAATAAAAAGCCCTCTTAACTCTTCCTCCTCTGGGTCTTAAAATAGTTCATTAAGTTGTGAAAACACATCAGTACTGTTTTTAAGGATCTGCCTGATGGAAGTTATTGGCAGTCAGAGTTGTCAGGGATTTAAAAACAAATAAAACATCTCCCAGGTCAATCTACCACAAAGTTTAAATATACGTCTACATTTTATATGTCTTCTCTCTTCCTGTCTGAAAGCTTCCTGAGAGATTAATCTATTTTAAACCAACTCCCTGAATTGTGCCCCATCTTTTTTGGCATCCACTTGCCTCACTTGTACAGGAACAGATACCAGTATTTTCCTGCACTCAGGCATGTTTGTAAGTACAAGTTTGAGCATCAGGTCTACATAGCTTGGAAAGCTTTTGGTTTATATATTACTACTAAATCCTAAAAGAGTATATTCTGACCTTAATAAGGTGTACAGACAAAGATTTCAAGAGCAGGCAGAGCTGCTAGCCTGCTATTACATTAGATATCCCCAATAGATCTCCATTCATTTTCTTTGAAATAAAAGGAGATTGAATACTTGAAGCCAGAGCAAGAGATTTCAGGAAGCCTAATTATTGTCTCCTGCTTCCAGGCACAGACAGTTGAACACCTCCAGGTTTAAAGTCTTAGACTAAAACAATTTCATTAAAAAAATAGACTCAATGGAGATTGGCTGTCCTGACTTCTGGCTACCAGGGGATGACAGCAAAGCCTCTCAAAGCGGGAAGGGATGTTATATTTCTCTTTGCCTTCATCATAATAAGACTCTGTTTCCAAAAAGTTTTCATGACCAAGCTAAATCTTCATGCTTCCAGTTCAGCTATTTCCAAACTAGCCAGGCATTTTGTGTTTTATCAGGCTATCACTTGACCCACACTTATGGCTCACTAGAAATTTACTGAAAGAAATATTTTTCATCCTTTAGCTCAAGTAGAAGAGTCAGACTGAGCTCAAAAAAATCTGGATTAAAAACCCACATCAATGGCAACTTGGCCAAAATGCTCTATCAAGATAAAATATGTCTTTTATGAGTGAAAAATAACTTATTCATGGTAATTAAGCATTATAAATGCATTCGACATTATCTAGGAGAGCAGACCGCTGAACATACTGATGCAAAACACAGACCGTGTAGCTTTCAAACTGTACTGGCTACCTCTGCTAGGACAAGACAAAACTTCACATGCTGCAGTCTCACACATAGCTGTGGGAGGGACAACAGACTTTTTAACCAGAAGGTCCCAGACCTTCCTGAGACACACTGGACCCAAGCTCTGCTCCACTGCAATTAATGTGGTAGTTTCTCACAGCTCCATTTTAGCATCACCAGATTGGATTATTTAAACCATAAGCTTTTCTGTTTCCATTTACAGATAGGTAACTAAAGTGCAGAGGAACAAATGCTGCATTCAAGGTCAAGCACAGCATCTACACAGAACTAGAAGAGCCTCCTAGTGTTACACTTTATTTTACCCTAAATCCTTCTCGACAACCAGGAGCCAAACTGCTGCCAACCCCACCCATGCAGCTCTCCCTTCAGAGCCCCACAACAGGCACCAGCACTGGGAGCTACTGTGCAAAGCTGTCTCATCTCCCACACTTCTTCTGCAAGCAGAATTTGCATACAGAGAGCTAGAGCTACTTCCTGCGCTACTTAGCTTTGTGTGTCCTCCAGGCACACTTTGTCCTCTAAGTTATCTCCAGTGCTAATTTATTGCAGGATTCAAAGCAGTGAGCCTCCAGCAGTCCCTCCCACAGGAAGAGGGCTGACTCATTTTTCCACACACTGTTTTCCTCTCCACAGGAGCCAAATGCTTAGGTCAAGAATAAACCACACAAAAAAAAAGGAGGCTCATATTTAATCAACTCCTAAACCATGCAAAACCCACATCCACTTGTGAAGCTGTTTCTTTCATTCAAACAATGAACCTAGACACATTACACCCAGATAGAGTTATCCTCATAAGGAACACAACTGTCTTTGCTTCTGATTTGAACAGCAGTTGCTAGTCCTGCAAGATGATTTAGCCTAAATTAATGGTTTTGGCCTCAGCCAAACAGCTACCTGAGCACTTGCTGAAAAACAAGATGAAAGCCACCATTTTGCATTCACTCTCCTAAGCTCTTTGCCAAAGCATTCAGATGTTTGCCTTGCAAACTGTTTCTCAGATATCACCTAACCTTATAGGAAGGGGAAAAAAAAGAATAATTACCTTGCCAGGAAAACCCGGACTATCTATTCTTTCATGCTTTGCTTAGTGATGAGACAAAAGTTCACATCTCTATTAAAAGAATTTTTCAAGGACACTTGGAAAAGAGAAAAGTAGCAGTACCTTAGTGTGTCTGAGTATTGACAGCAGTTATCTCCAGTAGCACTTCCAGCCCTCCATCCATGAGAAACATGGGAAGCAACCAAAGTCAGCCAACACAAGCACTTCACCTCCCAAAATGGGAAATCCAGCTTCAAACTTAATGGATGCTTCTACCAAAGAGCAAAACATCTCCACTCTAACAACACTTCTCTACCTCAACTGGCAAGCCCAGCCCCACACAAAATAGCTCCAGCGCCTCCCTGCTCTCTCTTATAGCCAACTCCCCACTGGCTTCTGCCTCTCAGGTGTGAGGCATCTGTGCCAATGACACATTAACTCCTTGCCATCCACATGAGCCCACTACACAGCTGGGGTGTGTTGAGAGGCCAACTACTCACATTCTTCATGTGTTTTATTTTAAAACTCAGGTAGAGTAGGTAGGAGTGAGGTCAAAGGATACCCTAAACATTTCCTACTGGTCCTACAGAAAGGAAAGGGATCTGCAGCAAAGGATTCTCTCTTTCATGCAAACAATAAAGTGTCATATTTCCAAAATGTTATGACTGCAGTAGTGCAGATCTTAGCAAAAGATGCCACTGATGTCCTTTGTCTCACAGAATCCTCTCAGACTGGGTTTAATGCTACAGGAAGCCAGCTTTTCCCATCAGTAATGTTCTCTGAGCCACATGCTTATAAGAGTAATTCCAGTGCCTCTTCTCCATTACCAGTTAAGAATCCTCACCCTTTAGATCTTTGATTACCTTTTTTCTTGACAGGTCCATTTCGTGCTTAAAAAAAAAAAAAGATATGCTCATTTGTTTCCTCTGTTGCCTACCTGCTCTGTCATCAGTATAGGACCCCTAACCAATCTAGCTGGCCTGTGTGGTACAGTGTCAGCCTGTCTCCTGCCGAAGGTTCATCAGCCTGTATGGCTGTAACAAAGGAGGTCAGGCAGTGTGCCGCAAAATCAAACCCTTCTGTCTAAGCAGATACGGATTTATTGGATTGTCTGAATAAGAAGAGAGAAGGAATAACCAAGAGGAGACCTGCAGGGGTGTAAAGGCCATTGCAAGTAGCTGAGCGTGAAGGTGTGGTGTACAAAGGCACCAAATGCCAGTAATTTGCCTGAACTGCACTGAAAAAGGTGACAGAGACAGGAGGACAGTGTGCCACATCCAGCTCACAGTTTCACAGAGGTGTATGACTACAGAGCCACCTCGCAGATCTTACCTGAACAAAGCAGGAGTCAGCTGAGGGTCAAAACCAAGAACCCCAGGGAGTGGGCTGAGGGGTGCTATGGCAGGCTGCAGAGATGGTTCCTGAACAGAAAGAAACCTGTGTTAGGAAGTAAATCTTACCTGCAAAAGCTGAGCAGATAAACCTCACTCTGGCTACTGGTATTTAATTCACCTGCCAGTCTGCTTATAGCTACTGGATATATAATATATATGGCAAAGCACTATCCTAGCACTTCTACAGTCTTAAAAATCCATTTTTTCTAAAAATATCCTACAAGACCGATGTTATTGGTCTTTGTTGGATATTTACAACCAAAATATTTTGGAAGTGTTGCAGATTTCCTGAATTCTTATTTTTCCACACATTTTCTGCAGGCAGTGACAGGTCTCACCCGAGGACCAGGCTGCTGCATTCTTTGCCTAGTTAAATTTCCCCACCCCTGGGCAGCAGCAGAGAAAGGAATGAGGCGAGGAGAGGAGGATTTAGCCCCAGTATCATTTGGCAGAGATGGAGATGATGCTGGCCCTGGCCATAGTGCACAACGCTTCCCCGTGACAATGTCCTGTGCAGCACTGGGGAGCGGTGGGAAGATGCCCAGTCCCTTTCTGCTCCTCCTCCTCCTCCAACCGTGGTGCTCCTGAGGCTGTTTCTCACACTTTTTACCTCACCCGTTGCTGCCGGGCAGGGTTTTGTCCTTTCTGAAGGAGATTTTCCCAGAGGCCGTGCCCTGCAGGGGAGCTGCTGCAGGACCGGCTGGAACCAGCTGGAACCAGCTTTGCGCCTCACGGGGCAGCGTTAGCGCCGGCCTCTCCTCAGAGGGATCCCCACAGTCCCGCTGCCAGCACTGGGGCACCTAGGCCTAAAAAATTCCACCTGTCTTCTCAGTGAAATGCGTATTTTTGAATTGTTATGAAAACACACACTCGTCTCACACCCTTTGGACACTTTATGGACGGCATCAACCACAAAAAATATGATCTCCCAGTAAAATCAAAGTGTCATTGTCACCACACCACAAAGGTGGGTGATAGACACCCTCAGTATGGCTCCACCCCTCATCCCTTCACCACTTTACAAAATCCCCAGTCCTTATCTTAACCCATGAGTTTCTTAATCTCATTTTCTCCCCCATCTTGCTGGGATGTGTCTGGGTGCACCTAAAACCCACCACAGTGCCGTTGCTTTTGTTCATGTGGCACTGCCATACGGGGGTGAGGGTGTCTACTGGGGTGTCCCAGGGGCTGGCCAGCGGGGAAGCCATTTTCTATGCACATAAATAAGCAAATGTGAATCAAAGCCCTCAAATGGTGATGAATGGTGAGTGCTGCTATGATGTAAGCTCTTTCCTGGATAGAATAATGCTTTGAATAACATTTTAAAGTTGTCCTGAATTAAAAGCTTTGGTAAAAAGCTCTCAAAGATTCCCTAACTGGGTAACCTCCACCTATGTAAAAGATAGACGGTTGCTTATGGTACTGGTGTGGCAAGGCCTGGAAAATAGCCATGGCCTCACTGCTTTCTTGGTGTGGGTCAGTTAGCTCAGAAAAACAGGCCTCCCGCCACTGCTGGCAGGCACTGAGGTACTGGCTGTGGAGGCAGGGCAGCAATCCCAACCTTCCTGGACTTCTCTCAGCAGTCAGGTTCATGTTTTGGAGTTTTTAAATTATTATTCTAAAGCAAGATGTTTGTTGTTTCCTCCTCTGTTTGCATTTCAGTAGCCAAATATATTTTCCTCCCAGAGAAGAGCTGGGAATCCAGGAACCTGAAGGCAGAGGAGGCAGCGATTAGTGGTTTGAAGTGTTAATGGTTACCACAGTGGGAATGGGGACTCCCCTGAACTCAGCTATTAGCAAATTAATAAAAGGGGTAACACACTCTCCTGAGTGTTACAAATTTAGCACTAATTAGGACTTCTCTTCTTAGCTATTTTAGGCAAGAAAATCTTCAATATCCTTTGTTTAACCTGAATCATCTTGTTTGTAGAAGTAAATCATATGGAAACATTGGTTTCTTCACCCAGCTACAGTCTATTAAACTTTTTCCCATTCTCCTTTTCTTTCTGACATGACTTATAGCTGGATATTTTGTATGCAGTTACTTTTATTCAGCAAATATTTCCACCAAAAAAGTGTTTTCTTTGAATAAGACTGACCTACAAGACATTCATTTCCCACAGTCCTTCCTAAACATTTCAAAGGTCCCATCTTCACAGGAGCATCAGTGCTCCAAATTATTTATATTTATTTATTGGTCATATATTCCAGATGTTAAACTCACTGGGTTATTGTAACTTGTAAACATATTTTTTCTACCAAATATCTACACAGCTTTGTGTATTTTAGCACTTCAGAATTAATCACTAGAGAAACTTAGTGAGGTTTGCAATGAAAAAACCAACCATCTTAATTAGAGCAGAGGCCAAAATGTCCTGCTGCACTTCATTTATTCTAGCACTGCCCAAATCTTATCTAAACCTTGCCTCAAGTCCAGAAAGCAAATCTTACAGCTGATTGAATAGATTTAATTGTGAATTGCTGTCTCCACATTCACAGATATGTTTCAAACTCTGCCTGGTGGCCGTGTTGGCTAATTTGCCTGTACCCAGGAAATTAATTCTATCTTAACTAAAGAGCAAAGCTATGATGTTGGGCGATATATGTCTGCCTTTCTGGAAAGAATATTACTTCTCTCTAGCAAAATCAATGCATTGCTAAATGATTGATGTGACCAGAAAAGGTTTTAGTTTCTACTGTTTAGGAAAACACTGGCGGGGAAGAGAAAGCACTCAGGTTTGTATACTGAGAGTAGAGCCAGGCTGGCTGAGGCAGAGGAAAATTGCTTCAGTTCAACAGAAGCCATAGCTTATTTGAACAATAAAGGGAAAACATAGAAGGTTACATCTTCTGATAACACTCAGTACAAGGGTATGTTAGAAGTAATCAGTAGTGAGTTCAGGGCTTAAAACAGATGTGTACACATGCACAGCAGTGGGGAGAACCCAAGTAGACACTGTATGAAAAGGCACCATAAAGCCTGACAAATACTGGACACTGTCAAGATGGCCTTCCATAAAATAATGAAAATTGATGTTAAAATCTAGACTTTATGATTAATAAGAAAGGGTAGTTCTGCAGCACTATTAACAACCTCTGAAACAAACATAGCATGAAAAGGGGGTTTCCATAACCAGAGCTCAGCTCAGAAGACTTTCATGTTTATGAAAAATCAGATCTTTGCAAGGGTGAGACTAAAGGTATCAACCATTTCCCTATCTAGAAGAACTGGATGAAGACTTTTCCTCATTCTCCTGTGGAGAGAAACACGATACCCTCATTTCTGTTTATTTCTGTTAGATGGCTGGTCAGAGAGAGTATTCTGCACTGTTTGAGGCTAAAGAAAGTATTACTTTTACTTTACTGCATGAGATATGATGTGACTGGTGTATGCTGAAGGAACACAAACATCCTGTCTGCTTTAGGGCCTTAAATGCTAACAATAAGTGAGAAGTGAGTCCTTCCCTCCATGTGGGCTATAACTGCGGGAATAAGACGTGTAAGCATGCAAGCTGAGCAGCAAGTAGATAAATTCCGGATGATGATTTGAAGCTGGTGAATACAAACCTTACAGTCTTACAAGCAGTCTAGTGCTGGAAAGGGCCTTTGAGGTCAATTCATTCCCCTCCTGTTGTAGGCAGCCCTCTGAAAGAAACTGCATGATAAAGTGATCCAGCTCCATCACAAAATTAATTTTTGCCACCATTTCTCCTACTGTAATGGTGCAAGAGGAGCAATCTTACTGCATCTGCTTGGAAATGTAGAAATCTTCCTGTTCCCAGCCTTAATATACTCTTATCCAGTTTATTCACATATTTTTTTTTCTGCCAAAATTGTGCTCTGCTTAAATAGTGCTTCTCCCTTCTGTGTGCTTATCTGTGATTTATTTATAGGGAGTTCTCTCTCAGCATTCATTGCATGAGATAAAAAAAGCCATCTTTTTTTAGTCTCCTTTCATATAACAGACTTTCCACGCTCTGAATCACCCTTGCAGCCTCTCCCTTTACCTGCTGCGATTTGAGCACGGGGACCGGCACAAGCAACAGCAGCTATATATTGTCTTACCAGGGATTTTTACAATACCATTAACATTCCCTTGTTTCTTACTGCTGCAGTGTGCATCTACGCTGTCTGTACACAGAACTGTTCTAGCATATAAATTACCTTATACAGTTAACCATCAAATACTGGTGTGTCATCTCATCTGGTACCACTTGTGCTCCTTGGGAGTGTGGTCAGCATCTTGCAGGCAAAATCCTTTGGTGCTTTTCCTCTGGTGCGTTTTTCATCCTTGATAGCTCCTGCAGAGTATTTCAGCATGAAGATGTTTCAGCAGTCTTTACCAAAGCAAGTGAATCATTCAAGAAAAGCACAATCCATCCGTCTTCTTTAGTGTCACCAATTAATAGCTGCTCAGGATGCTTTAAATCTATAGCTGCTTAAGGGAAGAAAAATAACCAGTTCCTTCCTATACTGCTGTCCCATCATTATGTTTTGTGTACTTTGCTTCTGCAAGAAGTTTTATTAAATAAATGAGGTGAGGGTGATACGCAAAGGCCTCTGATGTGAGGCTCTAGAAAAAAGACCACTTATGCTAATTCAGGATAAGAAGGAAACTAAAAACCAATTGGTAGACAGGATTATTTCTTATTGTTGGAAACCATTTCTCATTCCAGAAGCCAGTGATTAGAGCCCGAGTGATTTCAGTCTTCTGCTGCCCCTGCAAGGAAGCAGTGTTGGGGCAACCATCGTTTCCTTCACTGGGTGGAGCTGGAACAGTATTTTACCTCTTGCTTCTGATTTGGATTCTTTTGCTGCAGACTGTGCAAAGAAGGGGCCAGTTTAAAGGGGTTAGTGTTGCCTTTTTGGGCAGCTCAGGCAGGGTTTGTGCTCATTCCTCAGGTCACAAGCTGCTAGAGCAAAGTCATTGCACTCTTTGGTGGAGCTGCTGCCTTGGCCTCTCTGTCAGCCAGAGCACTCTGAGTCAAATACTGACCCATATTTGCCAGACATAAGGATGGACTCCCAACCCTCCCCAGCCCCCCTGCAGCTGCCGACCCAATGTGGGTTTTCTCCTCTTGCCTGCATCCCTCTCTCCCGTCTCACATCCCTGCCTAAGGCATTGTGGCTGCTGATGGCATATGAACATATGGCTCTGCCTGTGCCCTGAGCAGGATGGCAGCGCTGCATCTTGATGGGGATCAATTCACTTCCAGCTAATCTGCTGGAGAGAGAGGTCTGTGCCTAAGTGTAATGGAACCTGATGGAGGCTAATTAAATAGAAAACCATCCATTTGTGCTGTCTCATTAGGGATTTGTCATAAAAACCTTATGTTCTCTTACAAGCCTAAACAAGTGTGTTCACCATGTAAAAATCAGCCATAAAGCTGTCTGGAGAGTAGTTAATACGTCTAGGCTGTCATTTATACAGGCTGTCTGCAGCCTGGATCCTGCAGGTAGGAATGGCCTTCCCATTGTCCTCAAACCACCCCGCAGAAATGGGGCATCCCTTCTTCAAAATGGGAAAGAGGGCCAAGCCCAGCAATCCTGCACTGATAGTCGTGTGGAGCGGTTGTTTCTCCGTCTGGCCCTGACGGGAGACAGAAATCAGAGGCAAAGAGCACTTCTTATTTTAGAACTGTGCCAAAGGTGGTCAGAGGTTTAGAAGGTACAAATTTAATAGCAGTATTTCCTGGGCTTTATGGAGATTGCCTCCTCTCTGCTTTGCAAGTGGCCTGGTCTCCTCCTCAACCTTGCTCAGGCTACTATTTCTGAGGAAAACGAAATTCCCTGTAGGGCGTGGTCATGCTATTTTGCAATGGAAGAAAGCTAGGGACTGTGTCCCTTTGGCTGCCCCAAGGGAAAACATGGTGTAAGTGGCTGATCTCCTCAATGTCTGTGTGGAACAAGCTTTTCCCTTATGCAAATTGTTCAGGTTTCAGAGTTTCTGCCAAAACTAGGGCTTGGGCAGAAGTCATATCAGGGCAGATCTCCCCATGGGCAGGAGTAGATAACCGCTTTCCATCTATGGGATGACTCCCTGGGGTAATGCCAGCTGGTGCTTCCTTGCAGGCATCCGAGGTGGAGAGGCAGCTCTCCCTGCAGGTCCACACCCTCCGGGAGGACTTTCGGGAGAAGAATTCCTCCAGCAGCCAACACATCGTGAGGCTGGAGAGTCTCCAGGCTGAGGTGAGTCACCGGTGCTCGGCCTCACCCCTTCAATGAGTGGCCATGGCTGGTTTAACTTGCATAATGAACCCCTCTGAACTGGGTAAACAAAGCCTGCTGCTTGGAGCAAACAAGGAGAAGGATGGTAGTTGTGGGGCAAAGGACTCCTTCAGCGGGAACCCAGGGCTGGCTGGGGTGGCACAGGCCAGTTTCCACTGCTGCCTCAGGCACAAGTACACCTGCAAAATGAATGGATGAGAAGGTTCTTCCAGGAGCTAAACCATGGCTGTGCACTTGCAGGGCTGCTGCCCAGTACAGACTAAACAAACTCTGGGGCATGGTGGGAAGGTCTGCAAGGGTTGTTTCTTTTCTGTTTCTCATGCTTGCAAAACAGCAATCCTCTCCTGCCTCTGATCCACGCATGTGCAAAAGCAAGGAGCCCCTGCCTGTTTTAGCTCTGGTATGTTAGCAGGAATGATATTAGCTTACTTCCTTTTCCCTTCCCTGGTGGGGGTCACTCGAGACCACATAGGCAGGAACTAGATGGGTAGAAAATGTCCAACTCTATTACCTGACCACTTTGTTAGATTTTAAGCTGCCTGGAAGAGCTTTTCCTAAAATCTCTCCATTTCTTCTTTTCTCCTGCTCCCACCTGCTCCCTGCTGGTCCCTCGCCTTTTCTTCCCCTCCCCTTGGTGTGGAGCAGCAGGTCCTTGAAGTAAGTATGGAGGCTTGCAAAGGGTTTGCCTGCGCGTGCGTCACTGTTATCATGCATGCCTGTCACTGTGCATGCCTCACTTTGCCTCCTCCTCTCCTTCCCATTTCTTGCTTTCCAAATCCCTTTCCCCTGTGCCCTTCCCATGGCCCAGGACCCGTGGCAGAGCGATGACTCACAGGGTGTTCATTACTGGTTTGGATACCAGATATGAACTCTCAATACAATCTCTGTATTATACATCTTATTTTTCTTGCCCCCCTCCCTTTCTCCAACCCACACAAATCATGATGGTGGTGGGAAGAGACATCTTAGAAACCATTAGTCACCTAGGAGCAGCTTTCTAATACCTACACAGCCTTTACCCTGCAGAAACAGTAAGTTCACATACTTTGCTAATATTCCGTCATGCAACCAAATCTTGCCAGCAACCTGGAAAGCAGCAAAGAGACTAGGTCCCAAAGAGACCAAGAAAGCAGTGGGAAGTTGCTGAATTTATCTGTGGTGCATGAACTGAAAGGAGGGCATAAGGAATATTTAGGGTTATACTGGACTGGTAAATGGCATACCCAGTCCCCAGAGGTCTTGTGTTTACTAATGTGGGAGAAGCCTCCTTTTTCTTGGTTAAGCAAGAAGTCACCTTGGCCAGTGCTGATTCATCCTGTGCACTGTCCCCAGCTAACTGAATCACAGAGGTTTTGCTTGGTACATTGTCCCTCTTCACTTGAAGTCATTTCTCTTGACGATTAAAAGAAATGAACCAATTTTAAAGGCAACCGATCATTAGGTGACTAAAAATAAACATGGCATAGAAAGGAGACTTCACAAGTAAAAAGAGGGAAAAATCCCTGGTGAGGAGCTGGCGAACATGCAGCAATTAAGAAAAGTGTATGGGCAGTGCTGTGGCACAGCCCTGCAGGCAGCAGGATCCTGCAGGCTCACCCTGTGGTCTCCAGCACCCATACAGGAGGAAATGCCATCACGCTCTGCCAGGGCCAGCCAGTATAAGTATCTAGTCTTGCTGAGTCTTGCAAATTATAAGGTACAAGTGGTGGGCAGGGATGGTCTCCACTTAATCTGTTTGGACAAGTCTGCCTTCTCCCTGGCCTCCTGCCAATGCCCACCCAGTCCCTTTTGAGCTGCCCCTGCAGCCCAGAGAAGAAGTTTCCTATCAGAGCCTTCCTAAGCTTTAAACCACAGACAGAGATATAGTTTCTCTCACACAGGTACAGAATATGTACATACATACTTTTGCTTTTTCTGTTTCATTTCTCCCTTGGGAAGGTGATTTCCCTCCTCTTTCCTCCCTGGGAAGTGCGGGATCCAACACTGCCTCTCTTGCCTCCACAGATCAAAATGCTGACGGACAGAAAGCGGGAGCTGGAGCATCGCCTTAGTGCCATGATGGAGGAAAACGACCTGCTCCAGGGAACTGTAGAGGAGCTGCAGGACCGAGTCCTCATCCTGGAAAGACAAAGCCATGACAAGGACCTTCAGGTGAGAAGAGAGCAATGGGACAGGGAAGAGGGGGGAAATGGAGCAAAAGGCATGTTCTGGCTTAAAATTGACCAGGAAGATTATCAGAAATGGGGACACAAAACAACTGGAAGAATAAAATGGCTTATATAATCATGGCAGCAAGCAAAAGGCCTTGGGTGTTCCCCATAGGGACAAGTAACAGGAGCTGCAGTGGGTCATCTTGACAGCAAAGAGCAGCCTGGGAGGGAGATCTGAGCAAGTGAGTGGGCCAGGGGGCTGGGGAAATGAGGTAAATGTAAAAAGCAGCAGAGAACTCTGATTGCAGTTCATTTTACTTATTTTTTTAATAGTATAATTGGCTTCAGAAGGGGCTTCTTAGACCCTGCTGTCCCAGCTCTCCAAAACAGCCCTGAGTATTTTTTCCCTTTATTAAATATATGGTTTTATTTATACATGTGTATGGATTTTTTAAAAAAAAATAAATATATATATATTTTACTTTTCTTTTTGGATTCACTTCCTGCTGTGTTATTTTCAGCAATTCTTTTTACCTGAGTCCCAACGTCTTCACAATGTTCCTCATTTTAGTGCTGATTAACCTGCTATTTTTGTCTTTCAGGATATTCTGGAGTCTAAACAATGTCTAATGACATTTGGAGATTATTAAGCTCCAATAAATAGCAATACCAGCCAAGAGTTCTTTCCTCCTGGCTGGAAACTCTCTTTTTGTGACATCCATTCCTCCTCTCAGCTCCTTCACAAACCAAGAGATTCATCCAGTCCTTATCACCTCCACTAATATTTTTTTTTTCCCTGCTTCCTTGACAAATTCCTTTATTTTCTTTGCAAGTTGCACCAAAGCCAGCTGGAGCTCCAGGAGGTGCGGCTGTCCTACCGGCAGCTACAGGGGAAGGTAGAAGAGCTCAGTGAGGAGAGAAGTCTCCAAAATTTCAACACAACCAGCACATCCCTGCTATCTGAAATAGAGCAGAGCATGGAGGCAGAGGAGCTAGAACAAGAACGAGAACAGGTATTTGCTCTCCAGCCCCTGGGAAAATCCCTGGACCTCTGTGACCATCTCCAGAGGGACAGGGAGTTGAATGTGTTTGATCTGGATTTGGAGCTGAACCAAGAGCCAGAAAATTAGGGTTGTGGTCTCAGCTCTGGTATCAACACCGTTCTGACCATATGAAAGTAAATTTTTGCATCCATTTCAAAACCAACATAGCAAGCTAGACAACCACTTGTGAGGTTTGGCAATCACAGCCCTCAGTTCACAGTGCAAGGAGGACGTCCATGGCCTTGATGTCACAGGCTAATCTCAAACTCTCTTGTTCCAGCTGAGGCTGCAGCTCTGGGAAGCATATTGCCAAGTGAGATATCTCTGCTCCCATCTCAGAGGAAACGACAGCGCAGACTCAGCAGTCTCTACAGACTCCTCCATGGATGAGTCTTCAGAAACCTCATCAGCCAAAGATGTCCCAGCTGGCAGCCTACGGGCAGCTCTCAGTGAGCTGAAAAGACTGATACAAAATGTGCTGGATGGGGCAGACTCCACGGTAAGTTGCTAGCACAGAGATAATTTGGTTTGTGCATGTCCCCTTGCTCAGGTGATAGAACTTGCTGCAGGTTTCCATTGGATCCTGAAGTCCCTGGTCTCCAAGAAAATTCCGTGGCCCACAGAGATGGGCTGTCACAATGCACAGTCTGCTCCATGCATCTCAAATGCTCAGCCAAGAGACAATCCAGCATATGGAATTTCAGCCTGCAGTGGTCAGACCACCATAACTTTCAAGATCATGCAACCATCTTTGGTCTGGAAGTCATTCTGGAACATTCACAGCAGTAGGCTTTCTTTGAGATTTGAAGTAAGTTTGAGTTTCAACATGGAAATATTGCAAGATTGTCTTAGACATCTCAGTTCAGTTACTTCTCTCAGGATTTTCATAGCCTTGCTTTATTAGCAGTACTGTCACAAAACCATTGTGACCCCAATATGGGTGGATTCTGCCCCCTCAAACTGACACTAGATACCACTGTCTTGGCAAGAGCTGCCAGACTCAAATGCATTGATAGGCGAAGAGATTTGCTAGCACGAGATGGTATCTGTGAGGTATTCTGGAGCAGATGGGGAGGAGGGGGATGGCATGGAGGACCACTCAGCATCCACAAGAGTGCAGAATTATGCAAGAACACCTCACTTTTTGCCATAGCTCAAGTCAGATTTAATTCCATCACCCACAAGCTGGTTGTATTGCTACTGTGAATTCTTTGTGATGCCATGGTGAGGAAGACAGTGCAGACCCTGCAACTACAGACCCACATGGGAGTACTCATCCTCCTTGTTTCAGTACCCGTAGCACCTGGTAAGAAGCCTGAGCATAGAGATGAAGTTGTTTTCATTAAATAAAAGAGAGTCCTGCAAAAGGTTTACAAACATGGAGACTGTAGCCATGTGTTACCAACTGGTCAGTAGGTCTCTGTAAATGTGGCTTATCCTAAGGTGAGAACATGTCTGCCTGCTCTTTTTATCACATGTAGAAGTGCCACCCTTGACTGAGCATGTTTCCATTCTGGAGGTATATGGAGACAAAACTGAACTCTTACAAAGCTGAATTCACACTTTTTTCTTCCTTTTTAGTACCGCCCCCAACCCAAGCCAGTATCAAATTAATGCAATTGCCTTTTTTAAAGTGAAGTCTGAGCAAGAGATTTCTCTCCCGCTCTCAGAGCTCTCGACGAAGCGATGATGACACCTTAGAGGAACAAATCAGGCGAACAAGCGAAGATTCACGAGCCCTGAGGGAATTAATGGAGGGAGAACGGGGGAAACTGAGGCAGAGTTTGGAGGAGCTGCAGCGACTGCACAGCCAGGTTAGAAATTCCCACACTTTATATGTGGTCTCATAACACCAGTATTCATCCTCCAAGACATGCCTTCCATGGAAGAAATCAACATGATAAATAACCCAGGAGGATTTGGGCCAAAACCAGTTATGGCTGGATGAGGGAGACTCTGTTAAACACAGTGCAGAGGCTTCATGCATTTAGGATCAGTTTTTGACAAGTTGTGAGGGGCCCATCCCAGACATCATCTCAAGCAGCCAAACTGCCTTTAAACCTTTTCAGCCAACCTGTCTCACTTAAAGTCTTCTCAACAGAAGACCTCAAGGTACAAGGCTGCTTGATATGGGGTACTGGAAACCATAGGTATCCAGGCTGACCCATTTTGCTTGCACTAAGCCCTCATAAAGGGTATGTGCAACCACTGGATGGATTAAAAAACAGTGCTGCCCTGCTGCGCGTGGTGCAAGGTTCACCCCCTTGCACAGCAGCATCACAAAACCCTCATAAATTCACACCTAGAGAATCTTAATCATGGCAGCACCCCAGGGCCAACAAGGACCAGCTATGACAAGCTCTACAGCAACACATGATCCAACTCTGAAACTTAACACCACACCCAAGACACAGAATCACACTGCATCTGCACCAAGTGCAGCTTCACCCGTGTCTGAGGTCCTATGCCAAGAACAGCAAATGGAGACAAGTGCCCAAGGAGATGCTCTGCGATCCCTGCCTCTATGGGACGAGTCTGCCGGCGCTGGAAGGGATCTGGAGACTGCAGCAGAAGCAGCCTTTAGCACAGCTGCTCATGCAGCACCAACTGCACTGGAGCAGGGAATGGGATTAATACCCTTGGCTGATCTTACCAGAAGCTCTATTGTCCTTTGCTGTACCCTTTGGCAAAGAGAAAAGAAAACACATCCCTGTTCAGAAAGTCAGCACAGCCTGGGGTCTGACAGCCTTGTGTAGGGCTGTGGGAGCTCCCACCATGGGGCCAAAGAAGAAAGAGTGAGAGCATCATTAAACACCTCGGGCAGTGATGGCCACACATGTACAAGGATGGGAAATAGACTTGCTGCCAAAGCAGCTGATCAGAGGCAGGCTGCAGTGCCAGGCACTGGCACTGTCCTTCCCTGGGGACTGATCCTCTCAGCGATGTGGCCACCACAAGAGACACCACTGAGGGCCCAAACTTGTGCCCACAGTGAGACATGAGTCTTGATGCACCTCTGTCCATGCTGCCATAGTCCTGTGCTGACAGAGACTATTAAAGGCTTATTCACAGCAGCATCTGTCCCCCACCCTGCTTGTCTGGACACAGTACCTCCTTATGACTGCTCCTGGACATGCAAGGCTTTAACAGGACACCAGGAGGGAGCAGAACTTGGTTGTTCTTTGCTGTGGATGGTCTCCCCAAACTACCCAGCCAGGAAGGACCAGAGGACCCACCATCACAAATCTGGATCTTCATCTCTGCTGCCAGCAGCCTGTGACTACCAAGCTCTGAATATTTAGGGAGCCAAGGGAAGATTGCAGTTCTACTTTCTTCTCACACCTCTGTGCTATATGGGGAAAGATGAAGCAGAACTACAAATACAAATACAGCAGACACTGCTCTTGGAGAAGCACTCCAGCCTCACTCAGCAAGTGTGCATCTCCCACAGCTTTGCCCATAACCCAGCCTCACACTTGCTCAAGGTTAATAATTATTCTTACCTCCTACAGAAGAGGCAATGTTGTCTTTGGTTCAGTACTGAAGAAAATCAATGCAGATGGAAATCGGGTCCACGCAGGGCAGCGGTGCTTTGCTGCTTCTACATCCCTCCATGCTGCCACCGGTATTTATAATAAAAGGGAAAGGAGAAGTCCTAAATGGCTTTTGGGACCTCACAGCACTGCATCCATTCATTGCTCCTGCCTGAGAGCAAGGTGAGCTGGTAGAGACAGGAACCATCCCTGCTTCAGCCAACACTGGAAAGAAGTTGCACACCTGCCTGGTCCATTTCCTCCCTCTGAGGCATCCCATTCTTACCTGACACACAGATAAAACCAGTTTAAACCCCAGAGCTATCCCCAAATGCTTTTTTTGTGGGTTTTTTTTTTGTGTGTGTTTTGTTTGGTTGGTTGGTTGGTTTGTTTTGTTTTTTTCTGTTTGTGTGTGTGTTCTGATCCACTGTCCCCTGGGATTTCAGCAGAAGTGCTCAGCACCTTTCACATAGCTCCCACCACTGCTCTCCATCATATCATTACTCTCAGTTGCAGCCCATGATGGGCTGCAGGAGGGCAGAGCTCGGGCAGAGCTCCCAGATTCCCTGGCAGCCCCAGTACACAGCGGGAAGCCTCTGCACACAGACAGGGTGTGTTCACACCCTCCTCCCCCTCGACCCAACTGTGCTGCGCTAACAGTGGATCCTCCCACGCCGTTGATGTGATGAGCCCTTTTTGACTGTCTGCCCTTTATTTAAAGATTTCTTTGAGGATTCAAGCATTATTGAGCTGCATTTAGCAAAAAGAGGTGGGTCAAACAGTGGGAGGGTTTCCAGGTGGTGGAGTAGCATAACAGAGCATGTGTGTGCCCTAGACAAAGAAATTAAATGTGTATGAAATATTGCAAAGCTGAATTAATGCAATCTTTGCATGATTTCACACCCTATTAGCTCACTTTGCACAGGACCAAAGCGATAGCTCATTTGTCAGACTGTTTAAGACTCTGGACATATTTTGAAGTCTGACTAAAGTCGTAAGATGTGCCAGTAACACCTTCTATGGTGTGAAAGAGAATTTTCACATCCTTTGTCTTCCACTTCATACTACTTCAAGACACATAATGGCCCCCTCCATAAAAATCTTATTTGATGCTAAATTATGTTTGCAACAATTTAACCCTGGAAAGATCAGAATATATAAGGCAGACTCAGAGGATGCGTGCACAAGACAAACCACTTGGAGAGGGGCAATATTTCATCGCTGATGCCTTAGTGACAACAAAACTGCAGGTGGGTCCTGCCCACTGTTGTGCAGCTTTCAGTGCTGTTGCTGCATGTTACTGAGGCTGTTTTGGTGACCCATCTTGCTCAGACCAACACTGCCGGCGTCCTGGGAGGAGCTGGCACATTCATTGCGGGAGTTGTACCAGCATTAACAGCCCCTCCCAGCAGACACAGCTCTGACAAGCAGGCTGCCAGTTTGGTCCATGTGACACTTTTCACTATGGTGAATTTGCCTCAGCAACCTTGAATTTCAGACCCTTCAACTTTCCACAGGTCACGCTGCTGAGTGTGGAAATGACGACGCTGAAGGAGGAACGGGACCGGCTGCGGGGTGGTGCTGAAGACAAGGAGACAAGTGAACAGCTCCTGCAGGCCATCAGGGACCGAGATGAGGCCATTGCCAAGTAAGTGGTATGAACAGCCAACGTCAGTCTGGGTTAGCAGTTATGGAGTGCCTCAGCAGGACATTCCTCCAGGATGGGCTTATCCCACTCTCCACGAATTTCAGTTGCTGTTACAAAGGGATGGAGTGAGTCTTGACTTTGCAGGCACAGGGAAATGCTGCCAGGAGGCTGAGAGGAGGGCAGGAAATGGTGATTTCCAGAGCTGCCCCGTGGCAGAATTGGGAGCACTTAGAATGCTGTGAACCATATTTTTGCCATCCTTAGGGCTGGTCCAAGTCACAGCAAGGAAAAAGAGAACTTCAGGGTACCAAAGAGAAAAACTAGGTCTGCTCCATTTGTCATAGTTTCCTTCTTTTGCTCTTCCACTCCACCCTGCTTTTCTGCCTATCCCCATTACAGCCCTGCTTGGGCTTCTGCCCTAAAGCATTTCTCTGGTCACTTGCTCTGCTTTCCTGTTCCAGAGCTTTTTTTGCAGCTCCAATCCTGTAATTCCCTATTTCTCCCTTCAGGATTCTCCCGCTGTTTTGACTATTTTCCCCATCCTCCTGCAGACCTGTTCAGTTTTGCTACTCTGTACCCCATACACCCCTTCCCCGGCTCTGTGCTGGGGCTTGTCACACTGTCCAGAGCACTCTTTGCTCCAAGGAGGGGAGCAGAAACATACACCCCCGCTGTGCTCTAGACAGAAAGGACACATCTGATAATCTCTTCAATAAGCAGATGGGCCAGGATACCACCAGTCCATCTCCTTATGGAAATGCCTAATCCTTGAGCCCTCGGCAAGAAGAGGAGCACAAGAGTGTGGCACCTCTGAGCATGCAGGAAGCTAAATCAGCATGCACAATCCCTTGGTCTGTTTTTAAGTGACCACTCAGACATATTTCTCTCAGACAGTTAGCTGGCTACCAAATTCCCTTCGCTATCCTCTGTAACACCTCCATCTGTTGGCAAAAAGCAGGAGCATCCCAGATCCACTGCCAGCTGCAGAGAGGTGGTTCTGACATTTCCAGTGCGTGTGGGTTGCTGGTTCTGCTGTGGCTATGGCAACGCGCTGCCGCCGCGATAAATCCCCCGGTAATATCCAAGCAGCAATGGGGACCTTCATAACAAAAGGCTCTTTAAGGTGCTCAAACCCACTGCTGGGAGTGGAAGAGTACAGCTTCTCCACGGCGGTTAATGACCCTGCTGGGACAAAGCACTAATATTTATGGCTGACTGTCTTGCAGTGACAGGAGCCCAGAGAAAGGGGGACATGACAAGTGTGTTTGGGTGAGTGGTGGGTGATTAATAAGCAGAAAGTATCTACAAGTAAAGCAGACAAGAGCATCTTGTTGCTAGAAATAAAAGCATCCCTCCCTGGACTGAGCAGCCTGCTCCCGGGCAGCGATCCACCTGGGAGGCTTGTGATACACTTCCCACCTTGTGCCTCAAGGGTTAATTGACTTCTGTTGAAGCCCTCCCAAAGAAAAACCCTAACTCTGAACATAAATAAAATCACTGCCTGAGGCAGACATCTGTCATGGAAAATTTTTAGCTTGAAGCCGAGGCTTGGCAACACAGGAAGCAATAGGGAAATAAGATTCTATAATAGGATACGTTAAGCAACTGTTACCTGGAATATAAATACAAATTCCCAAATTGCCCTTCTGCAGAGGAGCACAAGGGAGCTATTAGGAGGCAATGAATTAGCTACAGTTAATAAGATGCAATTATTTCTCCCAAAATGTTTGCAAGGAAAGATGGTTCCCAGCAGGTCATGTTACAGTTTCCCATCACACAGCAGTTAATTGAAAACTTAAGGTTTGTGCTCACCTGTGTGCTCCCAGCATGGTGAGCAGCATTTCCAGCTTGGGCAGTTTAGGAAGTTCCTCCTTCCTAGGGGACAATTCATTTCCACAAGCCAGTAGCAGCTAGAATGTCTCAGCCACTGAGCACTCAGGAACCTTCAGGCAACCTTGGCTACGGCATCACATGCCCAGTGGCCACCAACTGCCTGGAAAGAAATGCAGCAGTGTACCCAAGGGCCAGCACAGACCCAGTGAAGCTGGGAGGTTTCCTTAATGCATCACATTTAATCCAAACAATTTTAACAGCTTGTCATTCTTAAAATGTATATGCTGTGATAAATTTTCTGCCTTCCTTCAGTCTGAGTCCCAGCTGAAAGCAGAGTTGTACTCTGAGGAGATTTTTGGGTTTTTTTATATTGAAACTTATTGATCAAGTGATCAGACACAGATCATTTGTTTTTTTAGCACATATCATTTTCTTTCCTGCATTAGTCAATGGAAGAAAAGTAAAAAAAATATTTATATGTAGATTCTATGTCTTTTTAGATCTCCATTTTTAATAGCAGATTCTGCATGTTACCCAGGCACACTAGACAGCAGTATCTGTATCTATTTTTTTGTATTCTTCATAGTGTGCTTACTAGAAGTTTTATAGTAATGATGTCTACAGTCCTGTCCCACTCTTTAGCTTAATAGATTGTCCAGAACACAACAGAGATGTACATTTTAGGATTTGGGGATTTGCCAATTAAATAAATGGTTGACTTCTCCTCTAGGATACACTTAACACTGCCTTTAAAAAAGAAAGACTCACATGCCCCAATTTTTCACTCTCCCCCCAGGAAGAACGCAGTGGAGGTGGAGCTGGCCAAGTGCAAGATCGACATGATGTCCCTCAACAGCCAGCTGCTGGATGCCATCCAGCAGAAGGTGAACCTCTCGCAGCAGCTGGAGGCCTGGCAGGTGAGCAGCCCCCAGTCATCACAGGGCAGGGTTGGGGTGGCACATAGCCCAGAAGGCCCTTTTGGGTGACTTTTCCTTACCCCCTGTGGGTTTGCTGTGTTCTCAGCCTGTGTCTGTAGAGAGGAGCATTTACTTCTTATTGGTTCTGCAGGAGCAATGATGCTGTGGTGCTCAGGGGGCTGAAACACAGCCCTCACCTGCTCAAAGCCTTTCAGCTGAGTGCTGTTTCTAAAGGAATACCCAGTTAAAATGAAGAAACAAACTGTGTCTCATGGCTGGATGTGGCATGGGTAACACACACTCTGCAGAGTAACCTGCTGTGGCCCAGGGAGGGAAGGTGTCCATGCAGGAGATGTCCGTGGGCAGGCATGGCCACACCACAGTTGTGCATTTCAATACTGGAGCAGAAAGGTGGGAGGCAGGGAGCTTGTGATGAGCATTTCACGGTATAGTTGTGCTGTTTTCATCAACTCAGAAGATGCAGCAAGAGAAGCTAAAATCCAAGCTCTCCACCAAGGTAAAAAAGTACCCAAACCCATGGCAGTTTAGCGGCTGCCCTGGAGATGCTCTGCTTGGGGTCACTGGGGAAAACCCATGTAAAGACAGAGAGCTCCTGAGAGCAGCCAAGGCTGTCCCCTCTCAGAAACTAGCATCAAGGAAGGGCTACTTTAGTGGAAAACAAGCAGATACAAGAGAGAAGGTCTGGGCCAGTTACAGTAATATGTTGCAGACCATGCAAGACCCTGACTCTACTAACAACCAGCCTGACCAGTAGAAACCTCTCCTGTACAACCTTGCTCCTGTTTCAACTCCACTGTGTTTTCGTTTCTCTTCTTTTTTTTTTTTTTCTTCCTTTTTTCTTTTTCGTTTCTTTCTCCCGCTTACAGTTTGCTTCCTCAGGGCTTTTTACTATCTGGCTCCTTTGGTTTCTGATCTAGTGGCCTTTCTCAGTTCCTGTACCAACAGCTTTAGTCGTACACCCCTCCTGCCTTTGAGGTGAGCTCCCGGCACCCTTGCCTAGCACCCACCATCTCCTCACCTGCTCCATTCGCTGCCACCATCACCCTCATCTGTCTTTGTCCTCACCATCATTTGGCAAGCAAAGCCAGTGGGAGGTCTCCATCGTCCACTAATATTCTGCACATACACCCACCCTACCCCAGGCTGGGGCACAAGGGGCAGCATCCTACACCCCACGGTGAGGCTGGACCTGCCCAAGTCACTACAGGGAAAGCCAGGCTGAGGCACACATATCATTAATCCTCTGTATTCAGTATACCTAGTATCTGGAAAATTTCTTGAAATACAGACTGTGATTTTACTTCTCAGACTCGTAAGTGGCATGTGGTGCTCTGCATAGGAGCTGTCTGTATCCAAGCTCTGCTTCTGTTTGGACTAGCACTAGCAGAAAGTTGTCTCCAACATACTGACCTAAAGTGTTATTACACAGCAGCAAAATAGTTTCTAAGCACCTAATGTGAACAGAAGCTCAACCAGAGGCACAGAACAAGTCAGGTAATTTATGTATTTTGGGGACAATTTTGCAAAGCTGAACGTTTCTGATAAAAATGGGACGAGATTCTCTGCTTTATCTGGGCAGAAATGGAGGCTTTAATCTGATCAAATTTTGCTTTTGCACATTTCTAGTCTGCGCTTCACCAAGGACCATCAACAAGGTTACAGTTTTCTGTAAGCACATAATTATACAAGCTATAGAATACAGCACAAGCACATCTGAGCCTAGCACAGGAGTGGATGTGCACTTCACCCCCATGCCTAATCTGACCCCCACTGGTAGTCATTGTTACCTGACTGGGGGCAGGAAGGGTATTACTGGGAGTGGGGAAGGAATATGGAGCAAACTTGGAAGCGAAGAGGGCTGCTTCTCTGAAATGAGAGCTCAGTGGCTTCAATGCAATAGTGACAGGGGCACCATTAGGTTAGAAAGTGCTGCAATGCCAGCAGAGAGCTGCAGCCTGAATGGCCATGGCCACCAGACTCCAAGGTTGCCTTGGGCAGCTCCAGCCCTTATCTCATACAAGGGAGTTCAGCTCCAGCTCACAAAAGAGGCTACATACCATTTGCATCTCCTTCAGCCTCACCCCTTCTGCCAAGAGCAGAAACTTCTACTCAAAATACCCAGAGCACACCAGTACCGCGTTATCCAGCTTTACGAGACTGCTTTTCCAGATGGGTCTCATACAGCTGGTGTTTGTCAGCCCTCTGCATCGCAAGATACTCCTGTGGTCCTGCCCAGTGCCACGGCCGGGACTGCAGCTCTGCCCCAGCCTTGCTGTGTACGTCCATCCCACGTCTCCACAGCCAAGTGCTGTGCTCTCTGATTTACACATCGGGCAGCCAGGGACCCGAACACAATCCTACATACCTGACCCTCAATACTGCATACTCTATTTTTATATATATAATAATTTTTGTATATATAAAAAAAATATATAGAAGTCATACTCATCCCTTGTTATGTGGTTAACCAAGGACACAGATCTGCCATGCTGGAGCCTGGATGCCTACCTCATTTGCTAGAATAGGTACCTTAAAAATCCAAGTACTAATCCAAGTGTCCACATTTTTATGTGGCAGCTTCACGTCTGGAAACCTGTTTCACCTTAATGCTGATGTTTACTTTAACCTCTTTAGCTCTCCCTCTGCCTTTTCCCTTTCCAGTCCTGCTCTAAAAATATCCAAAGCTTTCCTGGTCCACCTAGCTCTGAACCCTCCTGCTCCTCCATGGAATGTCCCCATCTTAAATACAGGTCCAGGCCATGGCTATTAATCCTTTTCCCTGCAGAAAATTCTGCAACGAGAGATCACCCATTGTTCAAGTTTCCAGTCCAAGTTGGCTGGTTTTAATTCCACACTGAGCTACAGAACAGCTGGGGCACCTGCTGGGCAATGGCATCACACTCCCTTCCAACTGAGTGCTGCCCTGAAGGGCTGCCCTGCACAAGGTGCCAGCTGAACAGCACTTTCACTACTACAGCCCATCCATAGTACCTTTGTTCTCACCAGCTAGTGCCCTTAGTCCTAATCTGGGACCAAACTGCTGGAGACAGTTGATTTGTCCTGCAGGGCTAGTCTGTATACACCTGTTTTCACTAACCTACACTTTCCATATGAAATTACAGCAGAAATAACAGCTCTGAAAGTTTAAAATCTGTAGAATTGATATTCAGGTTCTCAAGGAACATATTAGCACATCATTAGTGGCACCAGAACTGACTAATTATTTTGGGTAAAGCAATTTCCCAGTGCTGGAAACATGGATGAAACCAAAGCGTTTCTGGTACATCTGAAAAAACACAGTGCAGCTGTTCATGCCAAGCTGTCAGTCAGAGAGGTCCCACCACTCTGCTGGCTCTAAGTGAAGGAGCAGGTCTAAGGGACGAGCTCAGTTCTCTTTGGTAAGTCTGGTGCAAAGGCCATGTGGCCTCTGGTGGGCCCACGCCTGGCCTCAAACAACACCTTCCCTGAAGAAGCCCCGCTCACAGTGTCTGTGCAGGCAGCTCTGTCATGCCTACCTGACTGCTCCACGTGGCAAGTACATAAACCTGCTGGGGACAGACACTCTTCCTTTTTCTGGCATAGGCTTTCAGCTGCATTTCTTCTTTTTTATTTCCCCCCCAAAGGGGGCATCCGCAAGCTGCAGACAGACGAGAAGCCAAGTTTAGGGGTGTCACAGTCCCAAGCAGGCAGGATGCTCCTCTGCGAGACCACCTGAGCAATTTATCCCTCAGAATTGTGTGATTTACCTTCCTCACTGGTTGAAAAACCTCACAGCAGCAAGCAAGGCTGAGCCTGCTGCCAGGCAGGGAGCTAGGCCTGTCCTGAATCTTTTCATCCCTCCTCCATCTCATCACAACGCGTTTCACCCCCATTTCAGCCACATCCCTGCGCTAGCTCCCTTTGAGCATCAGCTGCCACTAACAACCCTCTCCTCTCCCTCTGCCGCAGGATGACATGCACAGGGTCATTGACCAGCAGCTGATGGACAAACACCCGAAGGAATGGAGCCAGCTTGCTTATTCCTTCTCCAGTGGCTATGGCGCTAAGCGGAGTGCCAGACCCTCCCCCGTGCTCAGGCCGGAGCAGCAGGGGGACGAGCCCGCTGGGGCAGAAGGGAACCGTCTCTTTTCCTTTTTCAAGAAAAATTAATTTGAAAAAGAGAAACCTCTCCAACAATTCCTGCTTCAAGATGGGGAGTGGGGCAGCTGCCCAGCTTGCTGATGGACCCAAGTCTGATCCACGAAGAAAAAAAAGAAGGGGGCAAAGGAGTTAACCCTTGAGACTCTGCACTATTTACACCGCACCTGGTCTGAACCAAATGTTTACATGAACTGGAGATTTGCAAACTGACAATGTGATACTAATAGAAAGAAACTTTTCTTATTCTTTAAGTGAAGTGACAAACTTCAGGGTATATTTTAGGCGCTTTGATGCAGTCCAGTTTCTGCTGTGAAGAATAATCTGATTGTCTTAAAAGCATTCTCATGATGGGGAAGGAAATAAGCAGCCCCAAGACAAAGCAGCGCAGGGGACTGAGACCTGCTGTCACAGTGAGCACAGGAGGAAGAAGAGGGCTGAGTGCAAGAGAAGAGAGGGGTGTTGTACTGCCCTACCATCCTGGCAGCTTCATCCATCCCACTGAGACTGGAGTTGCTCCGGCCACAGCATTGCCATGTTTTGCCAAGCCTAACTTGCTCTGTGGTGGAAGCTGAGCCCTCGCTGCAGATCCTGCCTGGGCACCATCTCCCCTGCAGCTCAGCTCTGTGTAGCTGTTCATCCCTCGCTAGGATCCCATCCAGGCTCCTCGCAGATCAGGGCATTTGTGAGATTGCTGACGTTACTGTCTTCTCTAGCTCCCTCCTGCTACAGAGATAAGAGTTGCAGAATCTGTAGTTACAGAGAATGCTGAGTTCTTCACAGGAGACTGATCATCTACAACAGATTCTTAACTGGAAGAGAGTTGTGGATGTTTGGTCCTGGGGCACCTACTGTCCCTCCAATGGCCAAAGGTAGTTGTACAGCTTCAGCAAGTCACACACCTTCCCCCAAAGCCACGTACCCCAGCCAAATAGAGTCAGAAACCTGTCATTTTAACTGGACAGGCCCCACGAAAGCCTAAGGAATAATTCACTGAAAGCCTACCTGTAAGGATATCGGTACGTCTTTGATGCCGGGTTGGCAGGCTTGATCCTCAGCACACAGGCATCTACCTTCACTAAAGCCAAAAGTGATTGGTGTGTCCGCAGAGCTCTGGAAATTCTGCAGCTCACTCTGTCCCACGCAGTAACATTAGCTATGGCCTGACAAAAATTATGAGTACTTACCCCTTCCTGCAGGTCATTTACAGCTCATCCCTCTGGCAAGCAGGTAGCCAAATCTTTTGTCAAAGATGATCAGAGCCTGTTTTTGCTGTCAGCATGATTTGATCAATGAGAAGGAACGTAGCTTATTTGGTGCATGCACACAGCGGTGCTGGAAATCCTGCAATACTTAGTGGGGACCTTCCCTACACACTGGATGGGCACCTTACAGCTCTTCTCTTTAACACAGTCTACCATCATAAACCAGCAAAGAATGCCAGCCTAAGTTCAGAGATGTCTTGCTGCTGTCATGCAATTTTCACACGTTCTCCCAGTTCACGATACCCACAGGCCCTAATGTCTCCCCCTTCCTTTAAAAAGGCTACCACCTACAGTGTCCCACAGGAGACAGAGCTAGGTACACATCTGCCCTGCTCAGCAACCTAGGTGCTAAAACACCATCCTACAGGGAGGTGCTCTCTCTGCTCACTATTTACAGTAACAAGCTTTCTGCTAGAACTAGATATCAAACCCCTTCTTCTAAGAAGCAGGTAAGAGGTTTTGTGTGTGTGTGTTTGTTTGTCTTTTAATTATTATTCAACTTATCTATGGGATAGAACATCCATAATACCTCAGTACAAATATCCTTTCTGCCTACAAAGATTTGAGCATTCCCATATTTACTTGTTAGCATGAAACTACCACCCTGGTACGAAATCATCTTGCACTGAGGTAGCTCCATGTTGCAAGGAGCAGGATACACTTTGCAATTGAAAACAATGGTAAAAAGCTAAGTGATAAAACCCATTCATACTTAAAAGCAATGAAACCTGGATCGCAGATCCTGCTCAAGGTAATACTTTGGTAAAGCACCACCCTTACAGGCCAAGGAGTTTGGAATCTCACAGGCAGGGAAGGAAACTGAACCATGGCCTCTTCTTTCTCAGCAAAGCTCAGCTGTTGAGTATCTGTTTGTGTCCTTCCACCTGGGCAAGTGAGGGAAAGAGATGTAGCACAGTGCCAAGTGTGCTCCCAGCATGGCAAGTCCTCATCCTCCTGTCTTACATGTGCTGTGACTCTCAGTAGGGCAGAGCCATGAGGCACGTGCTCAGCACCTCCTGCTGTCAGGACACAGTTACATCCATATGCATTAACATGAACTTCGATACCTGCAAAATTAAGCATGGGTTCGTGGATGCCAGCAATACTTGTGAACAGTAGTCTTACACACTGCTTGAAAACGATGCTCTGCTTAATGCGGGGGAGCCACATGAACATCTTGGTCCTCATGGACCGTTTTTCTGCTGTTAGTTGTCATTTTCCAGGCCCCAGCAGCTCTCTTCAAACCACATGCCTGGTAGCTGTGTGGGACTCAGCCCCGAGGATGGATGGATACAGTCCTAAGGCAAGAGCCTTAAGTTATCCAATGAAGTTGCAGTAATGAGATGAAGAAAGGTGCCTTCTGCTACATGTTTGCCGAGAGAAAAGTGACTCATTCAGTTGCAGGGGTAGGCAATTGAAAGGCACAGCACATCTCTTCATTTAAGGAGGAACCTACCTTAATCCCATTGCAATTTTAGTTATAACAGAGGTGGAAGAGATTGCACGAGGAAAGTCAGCGTGTTCTAAGGTGACAGAAGGGTACGGTTTCTTAAAACTATCCCCTTAACCCTAAATACTTAGTTGCACTACTAAACCCAGAAATACAAGAGAATTGGGTTTCATGAACTGGACAACACACCAAAGGTGACCTCCTTGTGCTGAGCTGCTACTCAACAGGAACAGAAACTGCCTTAACATAGCGGCTAGGATTTGTTGTTTAGTCTTCAGAAACCTCATCAATACAGTCCTTCACCCTCTTGTTTGTCATGTTGTGTTTTAGTAAGGTCTCAACTATTTCACCTTGAGCTGTTGTCAAGACACCTCCACCCTGTCATAGCCAGGAGCCTGGAATCATCCTGCAGTGTTGGGTTAAAAGACACTCCACTTGTGGTACTTGATACTTCTAGGATACACATGGTGTAGAGGAAACATTGGCTCCAGTGGGCGAGATGGAGGAAAGCACATGAATCCAGCAGGTACTCAGAATCCCAGAGTAGATTTAAGGAGTGGCATCAACAGCTCTAAATACACCACCCACCCTTGCTTTTGAGATAATGGTAAATAAAACAGTAGCACGGCACAGTCACTGTTCAAATATTGCACAGAGAAGAGATGCCTGCTGAGATTAAGGTTACAAAGAACTTTCCCACAGCTAAGGACCAGGTGACTTTGGGCAAATGTTTATTACACTAGCCTAAGGGAAAAGGGATCCATCTCCCTTTAGTAAACTCTGCAGGGGAACAGACTGTAAACAAGAAATAAGCAAGTGCAAATGAAAGGCAAGTCACTAGCACTTTATCTTAATACAAACTTAGATCAGCAACTTGCCGAAAGAGAACAATAGATCAGTTAATAACAAGGGAATGATTTTGCACAGACGCAAGAAGTGAGGTTCCAGACAGTGCTGCGTGTGCAAGGACTCCAGAGCTGCATGCACTTGTCCTACAGAACGGTACATTCCAGATATGCCTCTACATCATGCAAACTCTCTACTCCCCACTCAGCTATAAAAAGCAAGATTGTTTTAACCAAAAAGCCAAGAAAGAAGTGTCTGGGTGATGCAGAAACAATTCCCTTAGATTGAGAGGGGAAAAGCACACAGCAGGGACAAGCAGAAAGAATGTATCTATAGATATGTACATATACCACAGTGCTGTAATTTTTGTATGTAGCAGTAATGTAAATAAATGTATGGTTTTTATAAGACACATATTATAAAAATCTATAAAGGCTTATTTTTAGTAAAACCAACGCTCTACTTCTTTTGTAAATAGTTCTCTTCAGAATAAAACAAATCATTTATATGATGCAGTCTCTGCTCTCGTCACTGATTATCTGGCCTAGCTGCAGAACAAGCTCACTTTTTGAACTGTCATCTTAACGCCCAGCAGCATCTTTAGCACTTCATCATCCCAAGAAATTGAGCCATGTAAAGCACTTACATGTGTTCAGAAGAGAACAGTCCCGGAGAAAGAACTGTTGAAGCATTTAGATCTCCTGCTGCACAGGAAAACAGAAAGGCGAGCTTGAAAATCTTTTCCACTTTCCAGCCATTTGCACCATTTACTGGCCTTTATATGGAGGGATATTCCAACTTCAGTGAGTTTAGCCACGAAGCACAGATGGACAATGAAATACCTCCAGCTTGCACCAGCTGCAGGTCAGACCATATGTGTGTCCTCAGGATTCCCCTCTTCGCAGTCGTATCAGAACAGCACAGACAGCAGAAAAGGCACCTTCCCACAGCAAGTTGTCACCACACTTGTCCAGAAGCTTTCAGTAGCTGGTGTGTCACTGACAGGCAGCAGAAAGTGAACGTTGACAGCAACAAGCCAAGCAATGGCTGCGTTGTTCCTATACAAACCCACATACATTCATTCCCTGGGAGAGCAAGGAGAGACTCCAGAGGCTTTTTAATCAGCTCAGGGACTGACCCCTGCCACCTTTGAGAAGCTTTCAAAGCTCATTCAACACTTTTTGTTTAACAGAACGACAGAAGATTGTAACAAAAGCACGAACATCTCACTTTCACGCAGAAATAACGTTACCAGTTCCAGCTTACTCCTTCATTCACATTTAAAACTACAACAACGACAAAACATTTGAAAGCACTGACTGTGGTTTTGCCAATACACTCTCCCAGGAAAAAGAGCCCTTTACATACAACAGAAGAGGTCACTCCTGGCTTGCCACCCTCCACCTCCAGATGCTGGACAGCAGAGGAAACAGAGCCTCGAAAGAGATTTGGCAGCTTGTAACCTTTATTTTTAGTTTTTTAAAATTATTTAAAAAGCATAATTAGAAACTTTCATTACAGAAATATCCTAGCAAACCAGTTAGACATTCCATTGCTCAACATTTAGGAAACTTCACATCAGCACCACTAGAGACACAGTCCCCACCCCTTCCAATTGAATAGTCAGTGGCAAGAGCAGAGAGGTAACTGCTCCTCTACAGCCAGCTCTAGGAAAAAATAATAAAGAAATCCTGCTTCAAGCCAGGAAGTTAGACACCTGGATTGGCAGAGTTCAAACTGTGGCCACACAGACCTGGACTCAGAGGACCAGTCTTTCCATACAAGAGAAAACTCCAGGCTTGGGTGCACCATTTCCTCATTTTATTGCATCATTTCCAGTAAATTCAGACATTTTTCTTTCCTTCTGCCTGTACGAAGTTACTCCCTCCTAGATCTGCACATGCGCTACCACAAGAGTCCCAAAGTAACGCAGCTGGGCCCTTTAAACTGGAAGTGGTAACCTTCACAGGACAGTGTCATTTCAACAGGAAGGCTTTGAGGACTGCCCCAGCTCCTTCCTTGGGCACACACCACATTCGACATCAGAAAGCAGTCAGGATGGACTGGTGTAACTTAAACCACCACTTTCCATAGCTGCTCAAGTCTTAAAATTATCAGAGCTCACACTAGCAATACCATCCCAGCTCATTCTTATTCTTGGGTTCATTGAAAGATATGTGAAGAAAAGAGATGGGTGAAGGCAGCTGGATACATACTCCCAGCACCTGAACCGATTAAAAAGAAATCCATGTGTTACACATTCATTGTTTTTAAAAAGTCTTTAATGTGATTGATTGTGATGTGATTGTATGATTAGGGCTCTTACCACAACCCGTAAAATCTAAAAAAATGCAGGCAAAAATAAGTGACTAAAATTTAGCGTCTCCTGGGGGTGGAGGGACGCAAGGGACAGAAGTGGGCCAAGTCAAAGCTCATGGACACTGGTGAATCACATACTAAGGCCAGCGATTCCATAGGGCCACTTAGTGACAGAGAATGGCTACCTTCAAGGTCTTAAAGGAAGTCATACCCTTCAGGCCACTTAGTCATTTCAAGGAGAAAAAAATCTTTTTTATTATTATTTAGGCAATTATTCAGGTGCTGAGCATGTACTTTCAGCCCAGACATTTGATATTTTAGTTACACACACATACACTCTCCACCTTTAACTACATCTACCCAGGCTGGTGAACTGAGCCCTTGTTTTCCCAGAGGTGCCAACAAGGGCCAGGAAAATGTTGCTGAGTGTAGAGAGACCAGTTTGTTTCCAAGGGTGATCCTCCACCACTGCATAACCCAAGCAAACAAGCTTCCCATTTCTTTACGTTAAACAGCAGTCCTCCTTCTTAAGAGAAGAATCCTGGGAATGATCCTGCAGCAGCTTTCATATTCAGTCATCAATCCAGTACAGCTTGATTTATTTTCATGCCTTTTCTCTCTCAAAAACAAAAGCTTTGCCACCAAAATTCACATTCACGTTCATATCGCCTACTTGTGGACAGGGCAATGAGGAGAAGTTTGGGTTTTTTTGGCAGAATCACATGTTTTTTGTTATTCTCAAAAGAAACGGACCCTAACCTAGGACCCTGGCAGAACCAGAAGTAGAGGTCAAAGGACATAAACTTTGTTTTTGGTTGTTTTTTTTTTTTAAAGTTTTATCCAAATAAATCTCACTTCTGCAGGTCGGTTTGTTTTTCAGTATCTTGATAGAAACTAAAGGAGAGCACAGGTACAGCTGGGCTGCAGCACAAGGTGAAACCCAAGGACTCAGCCACAAATCTGGACCGTGGCAAACTGAAATTCAAGGCCCCAGCAGCAGCACCAGCTGCCAGCCCAGGGGCTGGTGAAATGAAACCCCAGGCTCCAGCAGCAACACCTGCAATCCTGGTACCTAGAAAAACAAATCCTGAGCCCCAGTAAAAGCCTGGAACTCCGAGTGAAGCCATAGGCCCCAGGGGCACCAGTTGCCAGCCTGGAGCCCAACAGAAATGAAGCCAGAGGCCCCAGGAAGCAGTTGCTGCCAACCTGGGGCCAACTCAAATTAAGAACTCTGTACTATTTCTTTAAAAAGATGAACTCTGCAGTCCATGATTGGCTGACATTAAGAAGGCATAAGCCAAAGCGACAACAGGGAGGCGAGGCTGGTTAAAGCAATATACATTATATACAAACTCTTGGGTTAATTAGTCCACTTGGTAGGCAACGTCCTTCTTGTCTACAAGGCGCACTGGAATGAGCAGGGGAGGACAGGGGGGCAAGATTCCATCCGATACCTTCTTGGCACTGAAGTGGTAAGGTGCCAGCGCCTCTTGATAGAAAACATGGAGAAAAAATAATCTTTAAATAACGGCACAAAACTGAGAAAGTCCTCCCAAAGCCTGCCCCAGTGGAATTGCCCGAGTCTAGCTGGAGGGGCTGATCTGTCTGAGAGCAGAGTCTCTGCAGCAGGGAAACGGCATTAGCAGCACCGCTTCTTCCTTTTACTGTTCTTCGTTAGCTTCACCACATCATTCTGTTGCTGCTGTTGCTGCTTTGCTAAGTTTTCTTTCTTTGCTCGCAGAACTAGCTCTGTAATGCAATTAAACATCTGCAAGAGAAACAAGCAAGGTCAGACCACCCAGGAACTCTGGCTGGCTTTAGTGGGATGCTGTTCTGAAGCAACTCCACTTCTCTAGATATTTCAAGAATGGTTCAGAAATATTCCCCAATCCACTACGGACCAAGCGGAAATCCTGTACCTTCCCAGCCCGCTCCCAAGCTAAATCAGTAACACCACTATCCCCCTTTCCCAAACCAGTAAATAAAACCAGGTCCATTTGGCAACTGAGGCCAGGAGTAAACACTGGGCAGTCCTACTCCCTAGAAGCACTCTCCTGAGAGATGAGTCTTTCCTGAGAACATGCCTAATATGTTAGCACTGTAAAGCCCGTGCAAAGGCAACATGGACTCCTTCATTTCACTTCCCCAACTCTTCCAAACTCAGATGGATGTCTCTTCTTGACATTTCACCTCCTCCTTTGCAACTTGTACAAAGCATTTTATCTTTCTTCCTCAATGGGAAGAATGTAATTGGTTTTGGTTTTCTCCCCAAACCACTATCCCCATTATCATTTTATCTCTACTCTTCATATTATATTACCTCTTCCACATTAATATTTTCTTTGGCGCTGGTCTCAAACAATCGGATCTCCATCTGCCCAGCAAATTTATAGGCATCTTCTGTTTCTACCACTTTTCGCTCTGGGTCATCATTCTTATTCCCCACTAAAAAAAGGAAAGAAAAAACCCAGAAGTCAGTTCGGCACTTCAGCAAATCAGCCCACTAAGATGTTGTAACTCTTCGATGAGAAACTTACCTAGTATCCGGCAGACATCATCACAATTTTGATTAATTTCATGCAACCACCGTTTTACATTCACAAAAGATTCTGCACTTGTTACATCGTAGACAACAATGACTCCATGTGTTCCTCTGTAATACCTGTGAAGTAGGACAAGACAGTAACTGTTAACTCGAGCTCTGTGTCACCTTCTCAGCTCTTTCACTTGGCTTCTACAAGATTCACTACAAATCCTCAAGTTACGGTAATCAAGTGTCCCCATTTTCTTTTCACTGGGAGTCATATACCAGCTAGATCACATGCCATTCCTCTAAACCTATAGACTTCTCTAATCATTTAGTCTAATCAAGTTCAAGTAGGTTTTAAAGTCCAAAGACTACTCTTTACTTCCTTGTTGGGGCTGTCAGACCTTTGAGGCTGAATACTGTGTTCCAGCTATGTAAGCAAAAGGCAGTGGTGCCCCCAGTGTGTCCTCAGAACCAGCTGGGATATGAACCTTTGAGTTGTACAAGCCACATCAAGTTTCTGCCATTGTTTTGTTATCTGTGAAAGATCACTTGCAGACTAAAATTTCATCAGATCTCCAAATATACTCAACCCTCAGTCACAGTTCTCTTGAGCTCACAAAATTTTCTGTCTTGTTGAGCGACTGTTTTCTGATCGCACCTTCCTACTCAACAGATCAACTCCATATGTGCATTCAATGCGCTTTGCTACCTTTAGCCATTAAAAAATAAGCTTTCTTTCAGTTTATTCCCATTAGTCTCAGGCAACTAGCACCTTTAAAAGATGATGAGCAATTCTGATATGCAAGAAAAATATCTGAATTCAAGTTCCAACATTATCACCTGCATGAACCTACTAAAGGCAGACAGTATGAGCACCATGAAAGTTTTTTTCTACAAAAAAAAAAAGCTCACCTTTCTGAGATTTTCAGCCACATTCACAGGGCTACCAGCTATTTTCCCTACTGCAAGCTAAGCAGCTTTGACCAGACCAAAAAAAACCAAAAAAAAAACAAAAACAAAAACAAACAAACAAACAAAAAAAAACCACAAACACACACAAAAAAAACCAAACAAACAAACAAAAACAAACAAACAAAAAAAACCAAAAAAAACAAGACAAACCAAACCAAACAAACAAACCAGCCCCACACCACAAAACAAAGCAAGACAAAAAGTGAGGTCTTCACCAGCACCCAGTTTTAATATTTTGTGTAGCTTTATTCTTTCCCTTTCATTTCCTCCTAATTTCATGATCAATATTAAGATTTTTTAATGAAACGAATTCAAGAATCCAGCATACCAAAATTGAGGATTTTTCACTTACATTGTGACAGCTTTTCTAGACCTTGCTCCCTTACCACCAACACCTCTTGCAGCACTCTCTCTTCCGCTGCACTTTGGAGGTGCTACAACTGTGACCACTGATAAGCCAGACTTCCACAGATGGGTGGTCATCAGAGTGCACCCATCTCCCCCCGCCCCTTTCCTCTCATGATCACTTTGTAGTGACAGTCACCAGGTATCAATATATATACTCTACAGAAGTAGGAGAGCCTGCTCCTATCACTCATCTAAGCACTTCCAGAAGACAGTCAAATAAATATTTTTCCATGATGTGTTTTCCCAGAAATTTATGCTGTACATTCACTATTCTTGTCAAGAACTGAGGGAAGAACTACGTATTCCCAGCCCGTAAGAGATCCTACACTTTCAAATATTCTAGTGCATTCACAATCAAATTTCTTTCATAGCCTTAAAACTTGCTACAGCACTTCGTTTGTGCTTTACTTGGTTACAAGCTCAACTTTACTTCATTACTTAGATCCTTTAGAGGAGAAAGTATTCCATGGCCTGAATCCACACGTTGCAAAAAAAATCCATTCTCTCCTGACACTAACTTGTACCACACACTGGTTTTGATGAATACTGGTTTGTGTGATAACATCAGAAAGGGAAAGCTCTCTGCTCCTATCAACACAGATGTAGGGCAATTTCTCTACATCTGAATAATAAACTCATTATCTTCAAGCTCTCCAATATCACCTAAATACTCCTCCAATTCAGGAGCCCTCAGGCTGACCTACCACTTCCTCCCCAACACTGAGCATTATATTTACAAAGACAACACTCAGCCTTTAGAGAAACACAGTGGTTCAGCTACACCTACAGAGAGCTGCTTCATCCTGCTGCACGCTCCAGAAAACCATGCCTGGTAGCCCAGTCATCCAAACCAGAGGACCCAATGGAGCATCCTGCTGCTCCTACCTTGCCCACGCACCTAGGTTTTCTTTTAAGCAAAGCATATGATGTCGGGGAGTAGAATAACATGCACCCTGCATATACAGATCCCACTCCTGACACGTCGTCAGCAGAGTCATCATGTGTTCCTAGAGATGAGGACTGTGGGCTGGACCACACAGCACAGATCACAATGGCATTCAAAACTCTGCAGGAGCTAGGAGCTCCTGCCACAAAGCACTAATATTGCCAACCATCTCATCGGAAATACTTTCCCTTGTGCAAGACAGCAACCCCTGACTCCTGCTGAGTTCCTACCAGCATACACTGCTTCTATTTTTGGAACGGAAAATTGTCTGGCACATCATTGTAGAAAGGTTGCCAACCCCTCATCTACACTAAATTGTATTTTTCTCCATTGGCTGACATTACCTTTCAAAAGCCTGAGAGATAAAACCAAAACTACCTTTTATTCTCTTAACTCTTAAGCCAAACAATACACATTTTTCTCAAAAAGCTAGTTATGCTATTTTCTATCATTTGATAGATACAGCCTTGTGTCCTAGATAACATTTTAGACTTAACAAGTACCGCAAAAATTCTCCAACCCCAAGTGCAGGACAGTACTAGAAAATGAAATCTGATTTATCCTACCCCATACTTCAAATTTCAGAATGATGCAGCACAGAAGTGCTTTTATAACAAGTTGTAGGCTTTGGCAAGTAGAGAACAGATGGGGCTTTTGGCATTCAGGGAGGAGTAGGTGTAAATTTTGTGCTTTTGGCAACCAAGAGGTAGTTGAGGCTTTGACACGAGGGAAGGAATGCCTTATCTTCATCACATCCATGTTTTAGGGAAGATGGAGACCACAGAAATGGGAGCAGAAGAGAAATAAAATTCTCTAGCTCAGCATCCCATTCAATGGCTAAAATCCTGATGCCAGTTGTCCTCTGTATGGTCGCTCTGCCATGTGCCCTACAGCCTCAAAAGCCAGTACATGCTACTACTCCTAATGATAAAAACTTTAGTAAGATACAGAAAAAAAAAAGATATAGAACAGTTACTCAAGTTTAGCGTCCATGAAAGCATCCTGCTAAGGTGAAAACCAACCAAACCTGACCTGTATACGACCCTGGATGCTTGGTAGTAACCAACTATCTTCCATGAGGCTGGAAAAGTTACCCAGATCTAAAGGCTTTACATTTTGCTTTGGTGTGGCAAAGGCCTACCTGTGATAACATTTTAAGTTGAAATCAACCCAGTAGCACCTAGAGTTGCTTGTTTTACCTACAGAATTATATTTAAAGAAGCTTAAAGACACAAGCTTACTGCCTTTAAAACATTACCTACTAACACTGCAGACCTGATACAGGAAGTCTTCAGAGCTGGTTAAGCAAACTCCCTGTTCCTGCCGACACTTGCGTTCTCCCCTCACATCTCTGAAGTTCACCCTTCTAAGCAGAAGGGAACAAACACTATGCCGTTCATTGTGTTACTCCCTACAAGATACCAATCAAAGTGCTCAGATTTCTTTCAGTAAATGCTTCCCAAGATTAGAACTGGAGGTAGAATAACTAGTTTCATGAAGCATGATGGTAGCTAAGTCAGATTTAGAAGAGATGGAATCTTATCAACTGCATCAGTTTCAGAAAAAAAAAAAAAAAAGTAACTGGCCAACTTGAAAGATACATCCTTGGTTAAATGCAGCATCTTTGTTAGTATTTCACTAGTTCGTAGTATACATCTTTCCTTGTTTTTTCAGTCCTGTAGAATTCTAATCAATTCCAGAGACTTCTAATAACCTGTTTTCATAACCTGTTTTCATACACATCTTTTCTTCAGGTTCCTGGAAGCACATCTGTTGTCACAGGTCAGTTGACTAGTCTTGCAACCATCATACCCAGTCTGCAAGAGAGCAATTCTGTCATCTCAGAAAGCTTATCCCTCCCTTGAACATGCGCCTCCACACAAATGCATGGCAGAGAGTCCCTCTGCCATCACTATTTATCCTGAGCTAGCATTTGACAGCTATTATCTAAAGCTGAAATCCTAAAACCACACTCCTGAATCAGGGCAAAGCAGCCCCATCAACAAGAGCAAACCAAGTAGAGGAACTGATTGTTTATGCATCTTAAGTATTCCTGTTAATACATCTGAGTCCTGGTATGTTACACCTCAGGTGAATTTAAATCAAATTTAGTTTGGATGACATTGCATGCCAACCAAATTCACACAACGTGGCCTCTCCTCCCACTAGGCACCAGCTATCCCAGTATTTTCACATTTAATAGGCAATAGAAGCAGCTGCTATCTTTTATACTTCCCAGTCTGAAATTCTGATCTAGTTTAGTTTTCCTGAGTTTCTGTAGGATACTCCAGATCAGCTTGATTTCTGTTCCTTAACAGTTCTATTCTATTCTTCAGCTTCTGTAAGCTGTAGTCAAGTCAAATCAAAATAGCACAACCTTTTCATGTTTCAGTTTTCCACTATTAACTTCCTACCACCTCTACCGGTAATTTTGCAATTCCAGCTCTACAAAGCAGTACTTCCAAACTAGCACTATTATTACCAGATAGGCTATAATTTCAGGCTTGCTTGCCAGGCTTGGCTCAACATCAGTCTGAACTCTACCTTTATAAAGGGACTCTTTGGCCTACAGTAATACTGAAGAACAACTTTTTATATTCTTAAACTCAGTCTTGTCAGTGACTAGACAAAGACTACTATGCTGCATTGACAGTGCACTTGCACTCCACCCAGGACTTGGTAGCCAAGCCCTTTCCTAACTACGAGCACAGTTAATTCCATTTGTCACTCATCTTGGGAGAAGCAAAACAGTTACAGCATCATTTTGTCAACAGAAACATTTCTAAAATCCAGATCTTGTTATCGCCTATTTTTATGGGCGGTATGTTTAGGTCCAGAGCACTTTTTGAAAAATACCATTGTCCTGGCATTTTTTTCGTGACAACCAGTGAACTACACAGAGTCACAGCTAGCCAACCTAGCAGCAAGAGGAGACCTCAGGACAACATCACCAGTATTCCCAAGATGTTTTCCTCAACACTTCAAATACACTCAGGCGCAAGAACTTCTTTGCTTAAAGATGCACAAAACTCAAATCTTTCTTTCCTGACCATGGAAGATTCTGCAACTTCTTTACAAGAGGTAAGGCAGGAAAACTGGGGCCTTCACTTCCAAGAGTAAAATATACCTGACTTAGGCAAAAAGCTATGCAAAAGAAAGCAGTAGAAGAGTTTCAAACAGGTCATGGCACAAAAGCTCTCAAATCATTTCAGCTTATCTATTTTAAATGTTAATCAAAGAAATAAAAAAATTACATAAACCACTACACAAAGTCCGATCTGCAGCTATCCCCATTGACAAAAGGAAGCCTCCTTTCCTGGTATTTGCTCTTCAGTGCTGGATACCATGGCTTTCTGAACTAGCTGGCATCAGCCCCACGAACCAACGCTCATTAACGCAGCTCCCGAGTCGTGTCAGGGAATCTGCAAACAGGAAGGCCATTTGCTGACTCAGCACTAATTGGGGCACTCTGTGAGTGGCCTGTGCGCACAGCTGATGGGAGCCGCAGCACCGCATCGCTGCCTCCCCCTCACCACTTCCTGCCCGAGCTGCCCACAACGCCGAAACAAGAAGTGATGTCACACACAGGAACCCTACAAGAGGCAACCGAGTTTTTTCAAGCTAAACACTTAAGAAACAATGGAAGTAATCCAGTAATATCCGTATAGAAGCACAGAGGAAAGGGGCGGGGCACACACAGGTTCAGCTTTGCCATTTCTAGCTGTTTAGACGCAACGCAGATGGAACCAACCTCATTATTTTCATGTCTGAGTAAGGTAAGCAACACATCAGCTGAAAACAATCCTCCACTCAAATAGGAGCCAAAAGAGAAGTCAATCACAACAGACCAAAGGAAACACTTAGGTCTTTCAAGAATTACTATTTTTTGTTAATACCCAAAGGAAACGAGAGTTCCATTTCCAAAAGTATTTAAGAGTATTTTCGCTGCCCCAGCGAGCAGTCCCACCTTTAGTGAAATCAGTTTACAAACAACATTTTATTCTTAGTTCCCAGTGCTGCAGCTCTGGGTGTGGTTTCTTCAGGAACAGGAAAAGCTGTGCACATGCTGTTCAAAAGGACAATGAGCACAAAACCAAACTCAAACCAAGGAAAAGGTTAACTTCACGTGGGCGTTTGCTCCAACAGAACTCCACACAAAGACAGCCGCTAAAATGCATTTGTCCCGAAAGAAAACTAAATATCAGAAATCCTATTTTTCGATCTCAAAGCTATTCATTAGTTATACAACACCGACAGAGGGTTTGCACTCCGTACTTCTGCAGTACATTCAATCAGAGGATGACTTTCTTGGACAGGCTAAAAAGACAAGTTTTCTACTATATGCAGAACAGTGAAATAACTCCTGTTCCACCATTTGGAAACTAGAAGCTGAGGAAAAAAAAAGACAAAGTCTTTCTGGAAACGCACGGAAGAGTGAGGGAATCTGAAATCCCAGTTCCAAACCCAGCCACAATACCACTACTGCTATCAGATTTAAAACAGCTGAGAGAAAACCCTCTGTAAGGACCTCAAATCTATCGTTAGCTAATCAACGGCAACATTCAAATATCTAAACAATAACTCTGAAGCACAAGATCCATACCCAAAGCTACAGATCACAAAGCCCGGTTATACTCACGTTGATGTAATAGTCCGGAAGCGCTCCTGTCCAGCTGTGTCCCAGATCTGTAGCTTCACCTTCTCTCCATTGATCTCAACTGTCCGGATTTTAAAATCCACTCCAATTGTGGTAATGTAGCTGCCTGAAGGGAAAGCGTGGACAAGTGAGAACCTAAGTCTTGTTTATTCTGAATGACTCAAAAGCACACTTCAGAACACTATTTGGCAGTAGCTCTCACACTGGACTGCAGAAAAGATTCATCCTACCTGCTTATCATTCAAAACACTGATGTCATGCTGCTCTGCATATTTTTATCTGCAGCTAATAGCTTTTTTCTAGCTATAAAGACACTTTTCCCATGCCACTCTTAAAATTTAAAACTCGGTGTTACAAAATAAAATTATTCTTCTACCACGCTGGTGGTCAAGAGTAAGCACCCAAATATATCATGAAATGGACAGTAACTATGCAACTATTTCACTTGGGAAAATTTTGAGACAAAGCTTTGCTTTAAATACTTGTGCAATCACTTAATTTGAATACAGTCTTAGAGTTTCCTCCCAATAAATTTGTTATGGCAAAAATGTAAGTGGTTTAGCCACAACATTCAATCAACCTAAATCCCCAGTGGCCAATGGGAAGTCTGCAGAGTATAGCGTAAGCTAGAAAACCTAAGCTATTTCTGGAGCCCTGTCACTATTTACATACTGCAGGACTCTCAGCTGCACATAAGGATCAGAAGGGATGGCTTGTATAGGCTTAGACCAAGAAGCCAGACTAGAAATACCCTGTACTCCTAGTACAGCTGTCAGTCAGTAAATGCAGAACAACAGTGTTTTGCCAACAAGCAACAGTGGAGCAGACCTTGACCGTTTCACTTACTGAAGTAAACAAAGCACTCACCTGAGAATGTATTATCTGCAAAACGCAACAGCAAACTGCTCTTGCCCACACCTAAGACAAACAAAGACAGCAAGATCTTTGAATACCATCATCTTGGGTGTCAGGAAATAACATTATTTTACCCATCCATTGCATTTTTAATTCTAACTAGGATATTTCTCAGCAGATAACTCAGCACTATCCACCTTTACTATCCATCCCAAAGAGCAGATCACACACACTGCAGACACTCCAAGGCTCACTATGTTTCCTGTAGCAGTACAGGGTTGGGGTTATTTTGACCCCTCCTTCCTGCAGCCCTCAGCAAACTCTCAAACAGTAGCTTTTGAACTGTGGTCAGCTCTAAGAGGTCATAAAAGAGCGATAACTGAAAGCAAGTTTACGATGAGTCGGCTTACATTTGCTAAGGAAAGATCCAGAAACAAGTACGTCCTGCCAATTAACAAGTGCTCAGAACGCTGCTCCAAACTACTCCACCAAATTCCACTTGCACATCACACTTAACACCACTACCCACTGCCTGCTCATTGCACCATGCCACACAGCAGTGGAATTTGGACTACTTTGACAATCAGACCAGGGGTTGATACTATAAAACTTATGTTATCATGGCCACAGTTCAACAGAAGCCTAAACCAAACAGAGGAGATGGGCACCATTGTTCTGTCCTGCCATCCAACCTACGCTGGTTCCACGTCCAATGGGAAGGACACCTTTCCAACGTTGTACCTTTTGCCAAAATGTTGCCTGAAACATTTCCCTAAGTGCTTTGAGTAGCACCTCATCCAGGTTTTCCTTCAACAGTTGTTTGCACCCTGATCACAGCCTGTTGCAGGGAAGCATTTTTCACAGTGCTTCAGAGAAGAATCATAAGAAGCTTGTTCCTGCACACCCAACCAGAGGAATCTGGGTATCAGAATGCCTCAAAGTCATTATCTCTGCATAACATCTCTGCTGCTTATGTCCCTTCCCGCCAAAAAAAAGAAGTCTGCTACAGCATGAAAAGGAAATTCAACTTCACCGGGTGATTATCTATTAAATCTTTTCAGGTAGAAGTTATTTAAACTAATCATTTTGATGATGTCTAGCTTGCAAGTTCTTCTTCATAGGAGACCTTTGCAAAATGCATGTGCAAAGACTAGAGAACTCCAGTAATTTCAGCTGCTGCCATCTGAAGATAGCCAACAGCACAAAAAAAAACAAACCACAACCCAAAAATCTGTGTAATTCCAGTAAGACAGATCTCATTTGCAAAGAGTTCAAACCATCAGTATCTGGAAAAGCCATGTTAGTATTACAAATCTTAAAACAAAACAGTTAGGGAAAAAAAATGCTACTAAATAATACAAAGTTACGGCATGGATAGACAGAACACCTCTGAGCTCAAAAAAGGTAGCAGTGCCATTCCTGAACTTGAACAGAGGACTGGATATTTAGTAAGAGCTAAACCTCTGCAAAAGGCCAGTCAGATAAGGGGGGAATCAAAATTAAAACAAAGATTTCAGCAAGTACTGTGCTTGTTGACCAACAGCCTCAGCCTCCAGCTTAGTAAAAAGAAAGCAGGTGCTGGAACCCACAGACTTGTCAGACCACACCACCTTCAGTTGTCAGCCAGCCTCAGGCTACGCTGCAGAGCTGCACAAGACCCCACCACTGCACAGCCACAGCCCTCTCTGTACTGCTCTCAGCACTCAGGCAGCTTCTAGAGAAGAGAATCCTCCTGAACTCAGGAAGTTCTACATGCTCCCGATGACAAGGATCTCACTGAACAAGCACTGCCTGTGACCCGCACCGTTCATATAGAGAGAAACCACACTCTTCGTGACCCTCCACTTCCTACACAGAGTTATTTGAAGAGCTGAAAAGAGAATGCCAGCAGGGCCTCTTTGCTCACTGAAGACAGCAAAATGAAAAACAAAACAAAACAAAAAGGCCTGTTGGCTTTGCAAAATCAAAATTAAAAGCAAATTTCTTTACCATACCAGTTTCTAAACCCCATGTCTTACTGAATGGTAGAGGGAACTAAAGAAGCACTAGTGAATTAAAGCAGCACATGCAAAGCACAGATCATCTGTATTATTTTTAAATATTTGGCACAACTGAGATCAGCAGCTTTTCAAGATGACCTGTTCTAAAAACACACAAACCTACTATCCTCTTGACATATTTGCATACAGAGGAAAACAGATGAGACATAATCATCTTATCCAGTATCAGTCCACTTCCTACTGCAAGAAATAAACATCAATAAAGAAGACAAACAAACTGTTTTGTGGAAGCAGGGACAAAGCTTTCCGGTTGCAGTTAGCAAAAACAAATACAAAAAAGGAAAGAAAGAAAGAAAGAAAGAAGAAAAATCAGTGCTCAAACTACATAATGAGATTTAATTACAACAGATTCTCAGACCACTTTTCTCCTCTCACTGGATGCACAACAGGGACTCAAGAAGATGCTCAGATAAGAAATTTCATTTAACTGTTCACAATGAAAAATCTTCCTCAGACTTTTCATCATCCTGTTTATCGTGCTTGAACAGTTTTGGAACTCATCAGCAAGCATCAGAGTTACTGCTTTACTCAGAATGCAGCATTTGGTTTTAATAATCCATAGGCTCCAAAAGTGCCCAGGGTTTGAGCTGCTTTGAAGCTGTTCCCTTTCTCCCTCTTTAGATCCCTTCACGCAGACACGGTGTAGTATAGAATAAAATATTTTTGCATACAGCTAAAGCTTCTGGAGGTGACAACTGCCAAAATCCTGCAACACTCCACTTTCACCCAAGAGCCATGCCTCGCTGCATGCCGGGACCTGCTGCCGTATGGACCACACCTCTATTAAAAGAGGGTGGATGCCAGCTTCTCCAGTTTGTGGAAATTAAACTGTAAGCTGTTGGAGCATTACCAACACTGAACTGGACCCAAAGCAGGAATCTTCACAGTCCCAATTCTTATGTACCCAGGCTAAAGCATCAGACACTGGAGAAGTTCACATGCTAGCCCTCCAGAAGTTTCTGAAACTGCTGAAGTATTTATAGCTCTATTTTTTTAAAAAAATGTGTTAACTAACCCTTATCCATAACCGTTTTAGGTCTTTGCATCCCACACTATATAACTAAAAGTACGTAAAGCTGACTGCTCTTCAAGGATTCACTTAAAAAAAAAAAGTGACAAACTCTAGAACAGAGACTTCAGGATGAAGCACAGAAAGAGTCTTAAGGAATAATTAAGGTAACAGGGAGTATTAAAACGTAGTAGTTGCCACACTGGAAACAATGGTCCCTAGGGCTGAGGAGCAGCCAGCCCTTCCCAGCGATGCCTTAAACTGCCTGTCACAGGGGAAGGGAATTCCCTCCTCATCCCAGCAAGGGATTAGTGGGCGCGCTCAGAACAGGCGGCTGGCGGAGGCCGATGCCAGCAGGGCTGCCGATGCGGTCCGGACTGATACGTGCCTAATCTGCCTCCCCTAACCCGAGGCAAGCTATTTACCATAATATCCTGTGGTAGCCAGTTCCGCAGGTTCATCAGATAAAACCTCGAGCAGCCCCAGCGAACGCGCCCTCTCCATTCAAAGCCGACGGGTCCCCCAGCGACCCGCCCGGCCAGAGCCCGGCGCCTCCGCCGCACCGACAGCACCAGGGCGGCGGTGCCCCGCCGCCAGGAACCGGCCGCAACGGCCCCGCGGCT